>JACEFZ010006108.1:45000-78486 GCA_014155875.1 Cepaea nemoralis | reverse complement strand
GAAAACCCTAAAAGGGCACCCCCCTTAAACATTTTTTTGGTGTCCAAAAAATTTGGCCCCGGGAATCCCCTTTTCAAGGTTTCTTTTAAATGGAGCTCCCATTTCAGTGAAATGTGGGTTTAAATTTGTGGTAGAATCCACACAACGAGGGGAAAAGATCCCCACTTTCTTTCTTGGGTTTTTGGCCTTGGAGCACTTCTGTTTTTCCCTCTGGTTTTTTTCCCCTCTGGGACAATGTGTCCTGGAGTTATGGGGTGCCCTAAAAATTTCCCAGAGTCTGGTAACCAACATGCACTTGGTTGGGCGGGCAGTAAGCCCTGCTTCCTTGAGCCTATTAAAAAACTTTTCCAAGGATTGTAAATGGTCATCCAAGCTGTCACTGGAAATCAGAATATCATCCATGAATGAGATGATGGACGGATCCTGTAAGGGGTCTAGTAAAGTCCTCATCATGCGAGTAAATACACTAGGTGCATTGCTGAGTCCAAAGGGCATGACCTTGAATGTCCACTGGGGGTACTGAATGACAGTAAGGGTCGAACCTCTGGTTTGACCGGAATCTGATAATACCCGCGATTTAGATCCACCTTTGAGAAATACCTTGCCTTATGGAGCCTCGTGAATAACTGAGTTGGATTCGGCAAAGGTTCCACCTGAAATTGTGTATGACTGTTCAGAAGTCGGTAGTCTATACACAACCGGTGTTCTACACTTGGTTTCCGTAACAAAACCACCCCCGCATTGTATGGGGATGTGGATGGCGCAATCACGTCATCCTCCAACAGTTTCTGTATTTCCTCCTCCAGGGCCTTTTCTTTAGAGAATGGCACTGGGTAAACCTTTTGGCGAACAGGCTCTTGGGTGGTCAAAGTCATCTCGAACTCCACCAACCTCGTTCGTCATGGTTTATCAGTCAATATCTCCTTATGAGACTCGAGAACCTGGGTTATCTTTTCCCTCTCCTGGGAAGTCAGATCAGGGTTCACCTGCACATCCTTGTAGGTTTCCTGGTGTACCAGGGGATATTCCCTGCCCTCGTTGGTTCCCATTTCAGTCTCCATTGCAACTGCCATTGCCATGAGGTGAGCTGCTTTGTCTCCGGATCTCTCCTCGTATTTCCGCAAGAGATTGATATGGAAAATCTTCGACTTTCCCCGGATCCGGATCTGATAGTTGGTCCTGGATATCACCCTTTCCACGGGAAATGGTCCTTGCCAACCTATCTCCAGTTTGTTGTTTCCCGTTGGGAGTAGCAACAAGACTTTGTCTCCCACCTCTAGAGATCTGTCTTTAGACCTACGGTTGTAGTAAGCCGCATGTCTTTTCCTGGCTTTTTTCAAGTTTTGATTTGCCAGAGTCCATCCCTTGTGAAGTTTTTCTTTCAGTTCCTCCACATATTTATAAGAAGAGATCACTTCTTCTGACGTCCCTCTTCAGTCCAACTTCTCAACATGGCTTCCAACGGTCCCTTGATTGGACGACCAAACAGCAACGTAGCAGGTGGTAGTCCTGTTGAGCCATGAGGTACTTCCCGATAAGCAAAAAGTGCTGCTGGGATATATTCATCCCACCTATCAGGTTTTTCCTGTGCCAAGTTTCCTGAGCATTGTCATCAACGTGCCGTTGAAACGCTCTACTTGTCCATTGGCTTGAGGGTGGTAAGGGCTGGTATGTATATGGTTAGAGTGGAACACCCTAAATACCTCCTCCATAAGTTTTCCACAAAACTGGGACCCATTGTCCGTCAGTATTTGATCAGGAAAGCCTAATCTTGTAAAGGCCTCCATCAGTGCGTCCGCCACTCGTTTCGAGTCAATTGTGGTCAACGGTATGGCTTCACCCCACATTGTACAGCAATCCACCATGGTGAGTATGTACATGTTCCTCTTCCTAGTCCTAGGAAGTGGACCCACAATATCGATGGCTACCCTCTCGAAAGGAGAGTTCATGATGGGCATTTCACCCAAGACCACCGGTGCTGTCCAGTGTTTCGGTGCCACCCTCTGGCACTCAGGGCATGACTTCACATACCGACGCACATCACCTGTCATTCCCGGCCAATAGTAATGGCAGGAAATTCGCTGCATCGTGGCGGCAATACCCATATGCCCACTGCAGGAGATGGTATGCCCCATATGAAGAATCTGGGAGCGGTGGGCCTTCAGGACCACCAACTTACCATGTAGGTTGTCTCCCCTTCCTGCGCTCCTGTAGAGTATCCTATTCTTCATATAGTACTGCCCCCGTTTGGGTGGATCAGCACTTCTCTGCAGCTTTTTGTAGCAAGGACGTAGAGTAGCATCCTCACTCTGGGCAGTTCGCAACTCCCCTGGCAGTGGGTTAGTCACATTTGCTTCTGCCTCATCCGTTCTCGTCTGAGAGCGAGTCTGTATTGCTCCCATATGGATTGGCTCCCTGGGCATTCCCAGAAAGACATACCGGCAACCGAGGATTACGGGAAAAATGGGATCGGTCATACACGCGGCCTTGATGGTGCCGGTGACATATCTTGACCGAATCTCCACTCTGGCAATGGGCAATTTCATGGCTACAGCACTCTTCTGTGCAGGCTGTATCTCCATGGTCTCACCTGTGAATTGTTCTGGATGTACCAGATCCGCAGAAATCACGGCCTCCCCGTCCAGTCCTGTGTCGTACAAACACTCCACTTGACGACCGTTAACTTCTACCAATTCCACTACAGGTGGTTTATCCTGGTCTGGAGTCTCTTCCTCGGCCTCGACCTGTTCGGTGGGCTCCACCTTAGGTTTCCCGGGGCACACGACGAATTGAGAGTCTCCTGACTTTCCCCTGCAGTCAATAGCATTGTGCGTATTCGACCTGCAGTGTTTGCACCATTTCCCTGTCCTAGATTTTCTAGTGCCGGACTTTAGTGAGCTCTCCTGGTGGCGAGCTTCCTTGTCGACCTTGGCATTGTCAGTGTCCACCTGCGTTGAAGTCACTTGACATGCCGCGAAGTGAGGGTTCTTAGCCTTCGATTTGCATTCCTTCGTATTGTGAGAAGGTGACTTACAAATCGAACACCACTTCTCCGACCACGGTCGTTTTTGTGTAGAGCTCGAAGTGCTCTTGCTTCCCTCCTTCGTCTTCTCCAAACTCTCCTCTGAAGTTTTAACATATGGTTCCAACTTCTTAGTTCCTGTGCTCTTGTCTTTCTTCAGGTTATGTTTTTCCTGACTTTTGGTGTTTGTAGAAAGGTTTTCTGCTGCCTCCCCATTGGACCTCGACGAACCGTTCTGCCAATTTCGTCACCATGTCGATTCGTTCCGCCTCTTGTTCTTCCCAAGAATGTCCTGAGAGGTTTCGACATTTGCTTTCGCATCTGGTCGACTACCATGAGCTCTTCCAGACTCTCATAATCATGCGCGAACCCAGCCAAATCCATCCACTTATGGAGATAGGCTTTCAGACGCAGACTATAGGCGGCGAACAACTCCCCCGGTTCTCGTTTCGCTCCTCGAAATTTTTTCCGGTAGGTATGTGACGTAACCTCGAATCGTTTCAGCAGAGCCGTTTTCAACTCGTCATAATTGTTCTCGTGTCCTGGCGGCAGGCGAGAATAAACCTCAGTAACAGGTCCCACGTAATCCTTGGTATAGCTTGAGATTCCATTTTTCATGATCCAGACCCATTGCTACCGACATAGCCTCGAAGCATTGCAGGTACTGGTCAATCTTCTCCTTGTCCTCCTCGCAGATCACTAGAGGGAACTCATAGCATGGTAGCTATGTCCACCTACTGGTGTTGAGCCAGGGAGAGAGGAACCTTCCCACTGCTCCCTTAGTTTCCCCAATAGATTGCCTCTTAAGCTCGAGGTCCCGCATCCGGTACTCGTGCTCCCTTTTCTGAGCTTCTTGTTCAGCTTCCAATCTCTTAGCAGCCTGTTCAGCTTCAAATTTCTTAGCTGCTTGCTCAGCTTCAAGTTTCTTAGCTGCCTGCTCAGCTTCAAGTTTCTTAGCTGCCTGCTCAGCTTCAAGTTCCAGCCTTCTAGTGGCTTGCTCAGCCTCAAGTTTCTTAGCAGCTTGCTCTAACTCCATCCTTCTCAATTCCATCTCGGCCTTCCGATCTTCCCTTTCTGCTTGACGATAATCTCTCTCCACCTCCTGTATGTAATCTGTTAGTGCAGAACCCGACAAACCCATTTCTTCCCCCTTTGCCCTTAGTTCTGCCACAGTTAGTTTAGGAGTGGCCATATTTCAGAGAGATAAGATAGCAGATAGAGTATAGATTAACTCCAAGATAAATATATAGATAATGAACAATTACAATTAATCTATATATTTAAACCACAACACAACACAATACACTCAGTGACAAGAGTAGAATCAGGACCACAGACTTATGCAGACGTGTGAAGTGTGAACAGGTAAGATATGTGTCTTAACCCCTATCCACATTCACTATAGCTGGATTCTCTCTCTAACAATATCTACGTCCTCTAACTAAAGATCCCGTGTCAAAAGACCCCGTTGTCAGGAGATCCCGATGTCATAAGATCCCGTTTACGAGAGATCCCGCTGTCAAAAGATCCCGTTTACGAGAGATCCCGTTGTCAAAAGATCCCGTTTACGAGCCCCCAATAATTGTCGTAGTAATCCTTTATTACTTTAGTGTCGTCCCTGGAGTGAGGGGAATCAACACCCACAATTTTATAACCCAATATTATTGTCTTAGAGAAACCACCAGAATCCGTCCACAAAACTCCTTCAGTCTGTAGACACCTCTTTCTTACTCTCACTCACCCCTGGATCATGCCCCCTCTCATTCTTTCACAACACAACATACTCAACAACTCTAGCTTTAACAAATAAATACAACAATTAATTTATTAAAGCAAAGAGTATGTGTGTGAGAAGTGTGTGTGTATGTAATGTGTAGAATGTGTGTCGAATATTCTAATGTGTATGTAGAATCAGACCAGTGAATCAGGAGCAAAGTCTGTTACATCACTGTGCTGAGCACACAACAGCACCATGTATTCCAGACAGTGAACCTCACCCAGAAGATGTTTCTCCGTCCACGTGACGACTTTCTCCTGATAACGCTCGAACAAACAGGATGCTGGTCATCAGTTAGACACTGTTCGATCTTGGTCTTCACTCTAACAAACACGGTGAAGTTACTCTGTTTAATAATGTTTGTTGAACAGAGAATCTTTCAATTAACTGAAATGTCACTTGGGAAAATCTACTGTTCACAAGTCTCTGATTATAAGATTTTCCCCCTCTTTAACAAACAACCTATTAATGTTTCTAGGTAGATGTATATATATATATATATATATATATATATATATATATATATATATATATATATATATATATATATATATATATATATATATATATATATATATATATATATATATATATATATATAATATGTCCTTGGTATATGAGTTATGAATCTTCGGTGATGAAGCTTATCATTCAGTAAACACAACACTTATGCTCATCAAGTCCGGCTCAGCAGAAGCCAGGTTTCTGCAGACCAACTAGGTTCTGAGCCCCGTGTAAAAGCCTCTCAGTAACCTCTGTCTTCATTCCGTGAGCCATCATTGTATAAACTTTGAAACTGCTTCTTCGTAATAAATCATTGCACACTCAAGTGGAACCTGTTGAGTAGAATAGAGAATCCATGGTGAGAGCAACTCAATCCTGACCGTAATTAGGTGAGTGTAGGCCAATAGCAGCACTCAGATCTATAACAGAGATCCGATCTCTGTCATACGGCCAAATAGCTCATCACATTGGTCTTAGACATGGCAACACCAGGAAAGAATAAAGGAACGGGTAGAAACCCAGCAGATGCCCTACTGGAAGATCCTACCTTTTCACATTCCCCTCCTCCCTCCCAACCATCCTCAATCTCTCTAATTATTATCCCACTACATTGTCCTCAACTCCCTGAGTAAAATGATATATCACACAAGCTAGTTAAAGCCATACAATAGGACACTAGTGCCGACGCTCCTATAATACTTTCTAGCACCGCACTTATAGAACATTCTATCACCGCACCTATAATACATTATATCACCGCACAGTACTGTACTCTATTCCTAATCATACTCTAAGTTAGATATGATTAATAGACTACCATATGCCTATTCCGGTTGATGATTGAGACTATGCAATCCCAGACTGGATCTATGTCCGCCGATAAATTATCAACACGTTGACACTATAGTCTCTTTCAATTAACACAACTCGGAATACTGCGCCGATCTTTAACACTTCAGAATTTTTGGTCGACTCCTCGAACTTTGTTTACCGCAACTGGTTTTATATCGGGGCTTGAGTGACGTCACCAAAAGTCTAGACGCTGATCAGTCCAGAGTCTGGTTTTCTCCGCCTGTTCTAGACTGACTGGAATCAATCCGCCGTCTAGTTTGCTTTCATCTGGGAAATTCTTTGTCTCATACAACACAGATCCTGTCTGCCTGTGAACAAAGGGAATTCCCCCCCACATCACAGAATCCCGTCGTGGTGTATTCAGACATTTCGTCTACACTTCAAAGGCTAACAACAGCCTTGGCAGACGTCTGGCGTTATTGTTCGTCTCGAGCAACAACTTGTTAACAAAATGCCGACCGGTGTAGACATTTGACGCGACTTATTTTGTTCCTCAGTCTATACAACATCAAAGGGTTGCCGGTGTCTGTGTAGACGAATGTCTCTTTTTTTCATCGATCGAACTATCAAGTTTATTTTTCGCGACATCGAGTGAGGTGTAAAGTACTTCTTTGTGGAAACAAAGGACCAGAAAACCAACTGCGTAATATGCAGCGAAAGTGTTGCCGTTTTGAAAGAGTACAATCTTCGGCGTCATTACGAAACAAAACATCCATCAACATATTAAAAGTTGTCTGGAAAATTACCCTTTGGGAAATATGAGACCATTAAACGTGGTTTTGAAACGCAAAGAAATCTCGTCACGAGAAAATTTGCTGAAAATGAATCTGTCACTCGTACAAGTTACAAAACAGTGCATAAGATGGCAGAACGAGGAAAACCGTTTACTGATAGCAACGTCATTAAAGAGTGTGTGTGATCGAAGCAGAAAATGACTTGTGTCCTGAGAAAGCCGATTTGTTTGGACCTATCAGCCTGTCGGTAAGTTCAGTTGTGCGGAGAACAGAAGAACTTGGAGAGAACATAGTGCTACAGATAAGCGAGAAAGCTAGGAACTTGTTGTAGTATTCTCTGGCGCTGGATGAGTCTATTGATCTCTCGAGTACGTCACAACTTCTCGTGTTCATTTGTGGTGTCAATTTGGACTTTCAGATAACGAAAGAGTTGGCGTCCGTTTGCAGCATGCATGGAACAACAACTGGGAAAGTCATTTTCGTGGAAGTGCAAAAAATTTTCCAAGACTATAACCTTCGGTGGAATCAGCTTCGAGGTGTTACAGTTGATGAGGGCAAAAACACATGACTGGAGTGAGGAAGGGTCTGTTGGGGCAAATCAGGACTCATTTGGAAGATTTGCAAATTCCGGGCGCTCTGTTCATACACTGCATCGTACATCAGCAAGTACTCTGTGGGAAAGATTTAGATATTTCTTGTGTACTGAAACCAGTAGTTTCTGCTGTGAACTTCATTCTGGAACATGCACTCATTCACCGTCAGTTCTATGCTTTTCTTGAAGAAATTGATTATGAATTCTGTGACTTGCCTTGTCACATATCAGTCAGGTGGCTCAGCTGCGGTAAAGTCCTGCTTCGATTTTACATGCTCCGAAACGAAATAGATGTTTTCCTCACTGAAAAAGATAAAGCTGATTCACAGCTGTCAGATCCTACCTGGCTGTCAAAGTTGTCAATGTTGGTCGATATGAATGAACTGAACTTGAAACTTCAGGGAAAGGATTACCTCGTCTGTGATCTCTACAGAACCATCAAAGGATTTCGAAGAAAGCTGTCATTGTTGGAAGCACGACTGGAAGGAGAAAACCTTTCTCATTTTCACTGTTTCAAAGAGTTTGGAGAGATGTTCAGATCTTGACAGATTTGAGAGTGACATCCTTCTGTTCCAGAATCCATTTGATTGTAACATTAGTGGTGTGCCAGTTGAATTACAGTTGGAGCTCATTGAGAAGGAAGTACCGCTGGTTACCTGATGTTGAGTTTCCGAAACTTAAGAAATTTGCCGCTGGTATGACATCATTGATTGGAACAACATATGTCTGTGAGCTAACATTTTCAAAAAAGAAGTCTGTGAAGTCACCACATCGAATGAGATTGACTGATGAACATTTGAAAGCAATTCTCTTGATTGGATGCAGCAATTCCAAACCAAACATTGATGGTATTTTGAAAGCCACACGTCAGTTTCACAAAACTCATTATCCTCTTTTGCTGCTTAGTTTGTGAGATTCGGATATGTGCACAATATATCTGATGTAACTATCTTTTTGCTAACGTCGCCTTCTTTGATAACTTTGTTTAGTCAATAAATATAAATATGTTGGTTGTCTTTGTTTGTTTGTTTGTTTATTTGTTTGTTTGTATGCATTGCACGCCCTTTCCATGATTAACTTAGTTTTTCGTCTTGTTTTCCAGAGCTTTCGTTCTAGCTTGCAATTATTGGTAAAGTTAGTTGCATATCCTTTACAGGTCGTTTTCAGTCAACACAAGCATTGTTTGCTGTTGTTGATGTCTTGGCAAGTTTACGTTCAGTAGTTTACCATTGCTTTTCGAACGACCGGCACCCATAACATAGCGTAAAAACCAGCGCAACGTTGTCTGCTGCCAAATCGCTCGCAGTTGTATTTCGAACGTGGGTATACGGGATTACGAACCGCGTCCGTAAGGCCTTCGCCACGGAGTTCGGCGCAAGTATTGTGCAGAATGAGTATCCGGCCCGCGCTCGTCATTTTGTCAGTTATCCGGCCCGCGCTCGTCATTTTGTCAGTTATCCGGCCCGCCGTGAAAAAAGTTTGGTGACCCCTGGTCTAGATAGAACGGGTTGAAGTAACATAGTACCTAATCTCAGCTCCATCCGTACCATTCAACGGGTATCTTAACATATTTGCCTATACAGGACGGGCTGAAGTAAGGTAGCTTCAAGGAACAAGTGTACAGCGCAGAAGAAATTAAAATAACAACTTGGAAAACGTTTGAAAAGAGGTTTAAAGCAAGATAACTGGCTTCATTGCAGCGGGTTTTATCACACATGGATCAGTCGCTTTCCGAAGAGCGGAATGCCGAAAACCTCGCACAGACCACGAACTCTTTTGCACCAGCAAGGACCCACTGAGATCTCCAAAAAATTGCGCCCGTGAGACAAATAACGAGCCCCAAAACGAATCCACGACCTTTGGAGCCCGATGCAGGCGGTTTGACCACTTGGCCATCAAGGCCCGTTTTTAACTCTTAAAGGATGAAAGTTTAATTCTACCTGTATTGTTTCTATCGGGAATTGACTTACATATTAAAATTAATTATTTTCATGGTTTACAAAACTATTCTGATAGTATATAAATTGAGTTTCCTATCCTTTACATGAGGTCGCAGTCAACACCAGCATTCTGGGGGGGGGGGGGAGGGGGGGGGGGCTGTTTGCGATTTATTGCCAGTTTACGTGCAGTAGTTTGCTTACCATAGCAATATCTTAATTGTCTATGTCTTTCACTTAAATATATCTTAATTGTCCATTCGGTGTCCCTGATTCAGGTATGGATTCTTCATAACGTGGAGCCGCCACCCCGAGTGCCATTAAACCTGGAACGGTTTCCCGCCGTCTTCAACTGGACAGCTTGGTATAGAAGGTAACTGTCTTATTTAAACTTTACTCTTTGTTAGCGCATATATATTTACTCCGTGTTAGCATATACACATTTTACTCTGTGTTAACACATACATACTTTACTCCGTGTTAGCATATATATACTTTACACTTTGTTAGCTGTTGTATATATTTCCCTGGCCTCGACAGACACGGACAAACTGCAGAGAATATACTTCATCTTGTGACATGCTGCCTTTGGTTGGGTTTAAGTCACAAACTGAATGTGATAACGAATGAATATGTCATTGACGGAATGACACGATGAATGTGTATATCATAGACTAAACGAGGTAATGCATGGAAATACCGTTATTAAACATTCCAAACAGCCCTGATGGGGATCGAACTCAAGAACGCCGTTACTACAGGGGGTACTACAGGCGACTATCGGTACTATAGGCGACCAGGTCTAGAAAGTAGAAGCGAACACACAAGACAATATACAAATTGAAATCGGAATAAGCACTCCAGTATTTGAAGATATCACACCCCAGGTGATGACATCGCCTTGCAAATGTTTACTGAATTCCTTCATGAGTGCTAATCAATGCCTATGCATATATTTCTCATGCTGTAAATAGAAACAGTCCTCCTCACATTATTCATTCTATCTCCAATTCTCTGCTACAGCGTTTGTATATTTTCCTCTCCGTCATTTGCTCTGCGGATTCCAGACAAAGTTAAACTGTTCTCAGGTTTTATCATTGTTTGTCGTATTGTCTGGCTTTTTCTCGCCTCTTGTTCTCAGATTTTATCATTGTTTGTCGTATTGTCTGTTTTTCCCTGGCATCTTGTTCTCAGGTTTTATCATTGTTTGTCGTCTTGTCTGTCTTTCCCTGGCATCTTGTTTTCAGATTTTATGATTGTTTGTCATATTGTCTGTCCTTTTCTCGCCTCTTGTTCTCAGGTTTTATCATTGTTTGTCGTATTGTCTGTCTATTTCTCGCACCTTGTTCTCAGGTTTTATCATTGTTTGTCGTATTGTCTGTCTTTTCCTCGCCTCTTGTTCTCAGGTTTTATCATTGTTTGTCGTATTGTCTGTCTTTCCCTGGCACCTTGTTCTCAGGTTTTATCATTGTTTGTCGTATTGTCTGTCTTTTTCTCGCCGCTTGTTCTCAGGTTTTATCATTGTTTGTCGTATTGTCTGTTTTTCCCTGGCATTTTGTTCTCAGGTTTTATCATTGTTTGTCGTATTGTCTGTCTGTCCCTCGCCTCTTGTTCATATAGGGAGGACCTGAACGAAGCTGCGTGAGATAGCAAAGAGTAGGACGGCTCGGGGTAAGTTATTGGAGGACCTACGCCCTAATGGTAGTTAACATGCGCAAGAAGAAGAGGAATAAATAGTTGCAATGCAACTAAAGAGCTTTTCTGGTCTAACGAGTTGAGTTGAGTCAAGAACCGACATCACAACACTCAAGACATGTCTATACGGGCTCCTTCCTCATCTTTAACAACCAGCAAAGAATCCCAGTACAAATGGTACCAGCTGCAATCTGATTATGTGTCAGTCTGGCCTATCTTCGGAGAACTGTGTGTTTGTCAGATTCTCTGGTCACTCCCTGCTGCGCCATTCATTCCAGGCAATGATGATTTATCTGATCTTCTACACTATAGACACGATATCAATGAGCATCAGTACCCCACCCAGAAGTGTAGAACCCGGCCAATATGTTCGCCTGCTCATTTCTCAACACACCAGATTGACCTGAGGAGAAGACCCAACGGATAGTTCCTATATTATTTTTTTTCTGGTTTAACGAATTCGGATAAGAAATAGGAAGAGGAGAATATGGATGAGGAGAGGAGGAGGAAGGGGAAGAAATCAAAGACAGCATGCTAGATAACAATAAACATCAGACGTAAATCACTCCACACAGAGACTCGGATGTTCCGGTGGGGTATGGAGGCTACATCCACTATCCCTTGCCAATGAGCCTCAAATTCAACAAGTCGATGAAGCCTAACTGGGCTCGAGAGAACAACCGATTCTCTGCCTGGATGTCCAGCAACTGTTACGATTACAACAGGAGACAGCTCATTATAGCAGAGTTAAAGGTTCGTTGTTGTTGTTGTTGTTGCTGTTGTTGTTGTTGTTGTTGTTGTTGTTGTTGTTGTCGTCGTCGTCGTCGTCGTCGTCGTCGACTTCTCCTAATGCATTAGATGTCGTGACGAAGTGTATTTGAAGTTCCAGCGCCTGTGACTAGCGCCTTTCCTCCATGAATCATGAGAAGTATTTTTCTGGGATCAAGTAAATTCCTTAATGGTTTGCTAGACCCGGCATATGCTCTTACTGACCTAACCTGTTTAAAGTTCGTAATTTGCTTAATATCAGTTCACTAATAGCACCCCTACACCGGTCAGTTAGGACTCAAATATTGACATTTCGTCCTTGACTTGGGAACGTAAATTACAAGTACCTCAGCAGTCAGAGTGGGTTCGCCTAATGGCGAGGGAAATTGGTGGGATAGCTAATCCCAACTCAAAAAGCAGTCCAGTGCTACTAGAAGTAGTAACACATGTAAGAAGAACTGTTGAGTTAATAGTCAGCAAATAAAAAAAAAAAATAGTTGCATATCCTTTACAGGACATTTGCAGTCAATACTAGTATTATTTGCTGTTGTTGATGTCTTGGCAAGTTTACGTCCAGTAGTTTGCCATTACTTTCTGAACGACCGGCACCTATACCATTTCGTAAAGAACCAGAACAACGTGGTCTGCTGCCAAATCGCGCGCAGCTGTGTTTCGAACGCGGGTATGCGGGATCACGAACTTCGTCCGTAAACAGCCACGGAAAGTGAGCAACAACAAAAATGAAATAGTATAATGTTGGCGCCTGTGTTGTACGAACAGTGTCTCAATCTCGACATACCGAGGCCAGTGTCAGCGGCAGGCGATTTGGAAGCAGAGCACTTTGCGTTGACTTTCACAACGGTGTGAACGTCGACCGTTCAGAAAGTAACAGCAAATTTCTTCTTCCTACAAGGGGCTTCTCATAAGTCTTTAGCCTGACCATGAAGGAGTAGGCGGAGAAAATTTAAATTTGGCACAGTGCTTATTTCTTCTCAATGTAGCCACCACCTGAATTTATCATTTCTGCCATCTCTGCGTGACCCTGAAAAGACCTTCAGAATAAAACAACCTTTTTTTCTCGAACTAAACCAGTTATCACAAGCCAGTATGACATCTCATCACTGTCAAAACGATTTCCTTTCAGCTGTTTTTTAAGATTTGGGAAAAGAAAAATGTCTGATGGAGCCAACTCTTGAGAATCGTTGGCAGTTTGCAGCACAAGCCGTGCTTTATGGGAGGGCGCGTTGTCTTGAAGCAAAGGCAGAATTTGCGTATGCGCTATCCCTCGTTTTCTGGTCACAGCCTTTCTTAGTTTGATAAGGAGATCTGCATAGTACTGCCCATTAACCGGGTTGCCATGAAGCATGTAATCTTTCAATATGACACCTTTGACGTCCCAACAAACAGTCAGCATCACTTTTCTTGCAGATTTTTGTGCTCTTGGCTTGACATGTGTTGGCTTGCAAGTTTGGATTCTGGGTCAAAATGATGAATCCAAGTCTTATCTACCGTCGCCATGGTCGTCAACATGTTTTTCGACCACCACATGTTGAGCAACTGGCCACAGCTATCAACCCGTGTTTGTTTCTGTTCACATGTCAGCAGGCGCGGGACCTAGCGGGCACACACTTTTCTCATGTTCAGTTGTTGTGTAAAATTCTAAAAACTGTACTCTTACTCAGTTTTTCTGAACCCGATATCTCTGCAATAGTCATTTTCCTATCCTGGTCTATGATTTTCTTCACATTTGGAGCATTTGCATCACTGCACTCTGAGGACGGTCGTCCTGATCTTGGCAGATCAACAACTTGGGAACGGCCACACTTAATCTGCAAACACCAATTTTTTACAAAAGCATACGAAGGACAGACTTCCTCAAACACTGGCTCCATATCCCTGTGTATTTCTGTAGGTGTTTTTCCCTGTAACACCAAGAATTTTATCACAGTCCTGGCGTCTGATTTCTCCATTGTTCTGACAAACCGTTGGATGTGCAGATCTGGTCAATAGGGTGTGTTGTGCCATGTATCATATCAGGAAAACCAGTTAAGGAGGGAAATTCATAATTCATATGTCCATTACAAATGGCGAGTCATGACCGCTCACGCTTTCTGGCATGGCGCATGATTAAATGATTGATTACAAATTGAATGAGCTGTACATGTTCCAAATTTCAATTTTCTCCGCCTACTCCTTCATGGTCAAGCTAAAGACTTATGAGAAGCCCCTTGTATAGTACATGTATGGGCTACTCCGTGGCGAAGGTATTTCGGACGCTGTTCGTAAATCCCTCATACACACGTTAGAAACACTTCTACGGGCTATTTGGCAGCAGACTACCTCGCGTTGGTTATTTACGAAATGGTATAGTTGCCGGTCGTTCAGAAATCATAACGTAAACAATTGAACGTAAATTTGCCAAGAGATGACAACAGACAACAAATGCTGATGTTGATTGTGACGTCGTGCAAAGGATATGCAACTAACTTAATGCTTTAGGACATGTTTTGTGATTGTTCAAACTTATATAGTATATATTTCTAGGATATGTTTTGTGATTGTTCAAACTTATATAGTATATATTTCTAGGACATGTTTTGTGATTGGTCAAACTTGTATAGTATTTATTTCTAGCTCGAAATATGCTGTACTCAGTTCGGAAACAACTTTTAATCGACCAAAGCCTAATATTTATACTCATAGTTTACCCGGGTATCGCTACTGACGGCTACCCATGGCGATTCAAGGTAGAACTCGTGCTCCACTCTTCATTTTGAGCCATCGTAATCAGTGAATAGAATCTCATCTATTTTTCAAATGTGAATCGAACGTAATTACAAATGCGTTGGAGAATTACCTAGTTAGAAACACCAGCTCACTATGAATTTTTGACATATCCGTCATTCAAAATACTCAGCTTGTAAACTGTATTTTTATGTTTCTCTGTAAACAGCTTTTATGTTTTTCCCTTTGTGAACAGTTTCACAGCATTGGATTCTGAGATAGGTAGCACATTTTTTTTTTCATTTTCTAATTTATTTTCATCATCCCATGCCTCTCATCGGGTCATTATATCTTAATGTAGTCACTATAGGGTCGGTCTCCATGGCGAAGAGGGCTAACGATTTCTCCGTAATCCCGTATATCCATGTAGGGGAACACAGCTGCGCGAGATTAGGTAGCGGATCGCGTCGCGGCGATTACTTACAGGGGTATGTGAGCCGGTCGCTCAGAAAGCAATGGCAAACAACTGAGCATAATCTTGCCAAGACATCAACAAAAGCGGTAAAATGCTAGTGTTGACAGCGATGTCCTGTAAATAGGATATGCGGGGGAAAAAAGTCACTATGGTTTCTTAACCGTGTTTATATGTTGTGTTTTGTGTACTTCTTCGCTGATGAAGGCTAGTCGCCGCAACGTCCTATGTTTTCCTTAATTATGTTCTATAAAGCAGCATTACTTCGTGTCATATATTTTTCTTTCTGAACAAGAACTATATTCATTACTACAATGACAGTAATTTTAGACGTGAGCGATGGGATATCTTATGTCAATGCTTGTGTTCTGCAAACACATTTCACAACCCCTGACAGCCAATGTTCGTTGTCAGACGAAAGCAAATGTTTGCTGATTGTATTTACGTTCTGAACATATTAAACACAGGGGCAGTTAATTTGGTTCCGCTTGCAAAACCAATACAATTCTTTTCTGGGTAGGTTTTCTTTCTTTTATTTTATTTAAAAAAAAAATATATATATTTAGATCAGTGAGTGTCATATTCGACCTGACATTTACGAGTTAGCGTTTTCCTAATATTTCGCCCTTATCTGAGAATGGTAGGCGTTTGATCACATACATAAGATACACAAATGACGGAGGGGAAAGTACACGATCTTGTTTTGTCTTAGTATATGAATATTCATATGATTAGGCAGTACCAGGTCTACTCCTGATAGAAACGCATGTTATACCTCTAAATGACTAAACTCTGCAGAGAAACCATCGATCTTCCCACAGTTGGTATCCCCCTGACAACTATTCCAGAGCGAACCCCGTGGAAAGATGAACATAGAATATCGCTACAAATTCAGTCAAAAGTGAGAGGAATATTGGACAAGGAAGAACAGAACAGTGTACAGCGCAGAACAGCCACTCTCAGCTTCCTTGATGATGAATACCCACAGGACCTCTGGATCCGAGTCTACACAGATGGGTCAGCACAAAATGCTGTTCGAAATGGAGGAGCGGGAGTGTACATAGAATACCCAAATAATACTTGAGACACGGCCAGAATTCCAACAGGAAAGTACTGCCATAACTATGATGCTGAAATTGAGGCAATCAAGATAGCCACAGAGAAATTACAAAATACCAGCCATGGTACACAACCTGCAGTGATATTGACAGATGCAAAATCCGTAATAGAGGCGCTCCTGTCTGGGAAATTGCCAGTTCTGAGGACACTACTTTCTGAACTTAGCAGTCAGCGTAAGATCACCATACAGTGGATACCATCCCACTGTGGAGTCCCCGGAAACGACAGAGCTGATCGATTGGCTAAGGAAGGAGCAAAAGAAGAACAACCTGATGTACCTATTACATACCACCAAAAGAAAAGAATGATCAAATCAATCAGAAAGCCACCAAACCTTACTCAAGACGACTACCACGTTATGGACAGACCAGAACAGGTCATTCTTCTGCGCCTCAGAACAGGACACAATAGATTACGCAACCACTTGTATACAAAATTCAAGATTGGTGACTCAGCCATATGCACATGTGGTTTGGCGTCGCAGACAGCAGAGCACATACTCCAGGATTGCCCAAACTACAACATATCCAGGCGAACCTTCTGGCCTAGAGAGACAACAGTGGAAGATAAACTCTATGGACCGTTGAATGAACTAAAAAAGACTGTTAGATTCATACAAGAGACAACATTGCAGTTATAAACATAGTTCAGGCGAACGAAAGAAGAAGAAGAAGACTAAACTCTGTTAGGGTAGTTAATGTACGTTGTATTACTTTCACACAGTACCCACACACATAACATATTTTTGCATCTCTATCTCAGACTCTCCTTGGAAAAGATCTGGACCTGTACGGAAAATGCGGAGGCAAGCGTTGCCCAGAAACCATCTGCTATGATACAATTTCCAATTACAAGTTCTTCTTCACTTTTGAAAATTGCAACTGCCGAGACTACATAACAGAAAAGTTCTGGGCTGCCTTGCTCAGACGTCAGATCCCAGTTGTCTTTGGTGGAGCGTCGTCTGCAGATTACATAAAGATAGCCCCGCCTCATTCTTTTATTCACGTCAATGACTTCAAAGACACTAAACAATTGGTGGATTATCTGTATTACCTGGCTAAAAATGAGACCGCGTACAATGAATATTTAGATTGGTCAACAGAGATGGACATCTATAGTGAACTGCCCGCTAGAAGGAAATGGTGGTGTGATTTGTGCGAAGCCTTGCATGATGAATCGCGGCCAGCTCAAGTCTACACAGATATCCAGGGATGGATGCAAGATGACGTGTGCCCACAATGGACGGTAAGTGTTGAATATTTGATGTAACACAGCAGGGTCTTGTCGCTTGTTTGATCTTATACCTTAAATGGATTTATATATTAGTTTTTCATCCGTAATGATACAGTATTGACGACATACATTGATAAGTGTTACCTATAGAGATAGCGAAACTGTAACTGAATGACGAGATGTAAAAAGTTAAAGACAGTTACACAACAATTCCAATGAAAACAGACTATAGCGAGGCAGAAACACATGACATGCACAGAAAGCCAGTCAGGCGCCTAAGTCAGTGAGCTTTAATGACAAAAACCTTATGTAAGTTCTATGTCAAATCCACATGACCCATGATTTTGCTATCTTCTGTATTTTTTATGTTTTTTGCGGCTGCTCATTTTGAACTCAAGCGTAGTCCATACATACTATTTATAGTAGTGATGGACTGAATTCTGCGTGTGGATTAGCTTTCCCTATCAACAGTGTCTCTCGCCATCAGGTGAACCCACTCCGACTTAAGAGGAACTTGTAATTTGCGTCCCCAAGTCAAGGACAACAGGTCAACGTTTTAGTCCAGCTGTCCGTATAAGGGTTGAACCGCTTACCTCGGCGTCAGCACAACGGATGTTTAAGAACCCGCGTTCTTATCCATTCGACCATGCTGACCTGCGGTATCTTTCGTTTACCTTGTGTGTTCCAAAAAAGACAGTCTCATCATCTCATCTCATCTTATCTCGTCTTATCTCATCTCATCTCATCTCATCCCAGCTCATCTTGTTTCTCTTATACCTTGCGGTGTTGAGATGGGACAGTGCCCGTTTATGGGCTTCATGTATCGATATTCCCATGGACTGTTATTCCCTCCGTCCAACGTTTACGTGGTCGGCCTCTTCCTCTGCTTCCATTTGGTCTGTACATCATTGCTTGTTGTGGTATACTGTTAGTTGGTAACCTACTTGAATGGCCAAACCATTTGACTTGCTGTCTTCTGATAAAATCTAGCGCTGCTATATAACCCCCACTCTTGTCCGGATTTCCCCATTTCTGATTTTCTCTCTTCTTGACACATTGAGTATTCTTCTCAGGAATTTAATTTCTGCTGGTGTGTCTAGACAGTGTTTAGTTATATTGCCTAGTTTTTCCCAGAGTTTTCCTATCCATTGCCAGTTTCTTCCTCATCTCTTGTTTCACTGGAATTTGTTTAGTTCTCTAAATGAGCTCTACATTGGCAATGCAGTTATGCCATTTTATTTAAAACTATTCTGTGCAGGTAGCAATTAGTGAATATTTGTAGTTTATTAGTCATTCTTTTAGTGTTAATGCCATATTTGATATCTTAAATGTCTCTTTTAATGCATGTGTTGGGACGCAGAGGTGTTTCCAAGGCACCAGGGCCGGGTTATATACTGGCCAAGACCTATTGACGCGTCCTCGTCGAGCGTCCTGGGCAACAGGTCCCTTCGGGTTCCTGGCTAAAGTCAATAGGATCGCCGATTCCTCCGAAGTCGGAGAGTGTCTGCCTGTACGGCGAGGGACCACCAGTCTGCATACCAGTAAGTCAGACATGGGACAACGGATACTCACGCAAACCTCAGGTCCTGTATGACACCACACTGATGTTGGACAACAGGATGCCTTCATCCGATATACAGGACTTCGCGTTGGAGCTCAAGCCAACGAACACAAGCAAGCAAGCAAGCAAGCATGCATGTGCCATCTTTTCCTGGTTTGTCTACTCGCCTTGTATCCCGATGTTAGCTTGTCAAACGCTTAACCGCTCACTGAACTAGTTCTATTCTAACTAGATGTCTAAAACATCTAATTCTTTTGACTTATATATATATATAAGAGCCGGCTCCATGGCCGAGGAGTTAGCAGCTTTCTCCGCTAACCCCGAATACTCTCGTCACGTGACGCGACGAGAATTAGCAGTGGTTCGAATCGCAAAAGTGACTTATGAGAGTATGGGGCCGGTCGCTCAGAAAGTCGTGGCGTGCTGATGAGCGTAATCTAGCCTAGGAATCAACATACAGCTGAAAGATGCTGGTGTTGACCGCAATATCCTGAAACAGGATGGAAACGCGGGGAAAAAAAAATATATATATAAAAGAAATGTTTGTTTGTGTCTTTGTTTGTGTGTCCTTTATGCGTTCCCGAACGGTCCATCCGATTGCGATGAAATTTTCTACAGATGTTCTTCTCACTCCCGCGGAGCCAATTGGCATAGTTAGTTTAAAATCAACAATTTTTCCTCCAGCACGAAAGAAAATGGCACGAGCTTAAGAAAGAGACGAATAAATGTCCCGCCATCTTGCTGCAAGGGAACTCACTCTCTGATTAAACCAGAAATTAGTTATGAACAGTTGTTGTTCTCACTCGCGTGGATGCAACTGAAATAGTTAGTTAGTTTAAAATCAATTTTTAATTTTTGGGAACGGGAATGGGAGCAGGGGCCGAATATGAATTAAATGAGACGCTCCCCGCCAGGAGCTGGGCGAAGCCGGGCCGGGTCGTCTAGTATTCTATAAACTCAGCAATCGGTGTTATCCCTACACCTGTTTTTAGTTTCTCATGAATATATCCATCTCGTATTTTATTTTCCATGTGCACTTTTATGCATCTCATCACCACGAAAGCGGGTAGTAAAACGCACTACCATAAAATCATATAACCACATTTCCGTTTCAGTCGCTTTGCTATAATCAAGCGGAAGCGGGTGTCCAGTCGTCGTAAGGATACAAATCAGTAACTTTTTTACACACAAACACACACACGCACGCACGCACACACACACACACACGCACGCACGCACGCACACACACGTCTAGTTTTGTGGTGATTCATTCATTGTACATAAAATCAACGTGTTAGCATTACATTGTACAAATGGAAACTATGTTTCATGGCTGTTTGTTCTACAAGTTTCATGGTTATTTGTTCTACAAGTTTCATGGTTATGTGTTCTACAGGTTTCTAACCAGGTTGGCAGATTCCTGGATGGACTTAGAATCCGCTTCGGGCTGCTCTGATGTTTATTCTCCACCAGTTTGACTATCCTCCTTTCAGCCAATGTGTGGCAAGCTGTATACATGTTTGACTTAACTTTTTTTATGCAACCCGGAAGTGATGTTTTCTTATACTGCTTTCAAGATTTACAGTTTACATTGTGCCATTTGTTTACACATATAATGCTACATTCCTGTGGTTACATATACTGTTACATGCCACTTGTTTACTTATATAATGTTTCATGTTCTTTATTTACATATATAATATTTCATGTTCTTTATTTACATATATAATGTTACACGTCACTTGTTTACATATATAATGTTACATGTCCTTTGTTTACATATATAATGTTACATGTCCTTTGTTTATATATATAATGTTACATGTCCTTTGTTTACATGTATAATGTTATATGTTCTTTGTTTACATAAATAATGTTACATGTCCTTTGTTTACATATATAATGTTAAATGTCCTTTGTTTACATATATAATGTTACATGTCCTTTGTTTACATATATAATGTTACATGTCCTTTGTTTACATATATAATATTACACGTCACTTGTTTACATATATAATGTTACATGTCACTGTTTTACACATATACTGTTACATGTCCTTTGCAGGAAGTTGCTATCAGCCCCATGTTGATTTACTAGGCAAATGTACCTTAAGTACACAAATAAAGACGCATAAACACACACGTTTTTTTGAGGCTCATATAAGAAGACAGAACTAGAGGCTTGAGGACGCACTAAACAACATAAACATTGAAAACTATAGTTACCCACTATTTGCTATGTCTTTCTGAAGGAGACATCAACTTTCAAGCCCAAGTGACTGGCTTGTGGAAGGAACCCCCTACTACGCTGCCAGAGCAAGGGCAATTTACGGGCGAATTTTATATGTGTAAAGTACAAGGTGTATTTTTAATGACTGTGCAGTGTTTGAAAATATTGCCGGTCCAAGTTTTCTATTTACCTATTATGTTGTATGAACTTTACAGAGGTTGAATACAAAACTTGGACCGGCAGTATTTTCAAACACTGCACAGTCTTTAAAAAATACACCCTATACATACTTTCATTTGTCTGAGAGAGGCTAATGAAACTAGAACATTATATACAACAATAAGGAAGAGACAAACAGCTTTCTTTGGTCATGTGATGCGAAGAGAGGCATTGGAGAACATCGTGACAACTAGAAAGATCGAGGGGAAGAGAGGCAAAGGCAGACCAAGGGAAATAAAGCTGGACACTTCGGAGGTCACGGGTAGCAAGCATCACCTGGGCCCATAAGGGAAGCAAAGAATAGCAACACTGTAGCCTACCACGCATGTCGTAAGAGGCGACTAAGGAGGCTTGATGGTTCCGTCGCCCTGCTACTGAGTGAGTGCGTGGCGCGACACTGTGAGCTGTGAGTTTTGTGTGAAATGCTTTTGAATCTGCCCGAGGTTTTTGGAACGTGACTGCATGTTCGGAGTGATGGCAGGTGGCTATGTCCCAGAGTTGACCGGTTTTTGCCATATGCAGAAATGCGTGGCTGCTGGGCTTCTGGTTGACTGCCACTACCATCGACGATGAACTGTATTTTCGTGGACTGTGTGGGTGAACATCTAGGAAACATACAGATGGGAAAATGACTGCTGATTCCATCAGAGATGAACTCTGGGTTTCGTGGGGGACTGGTGTGTTGACATTCTGGCGGCGGCATTATGCACAGTGTATCTGTGCGGACTGTTGTTTGTCGAGACTCCTGTCTTTTCCACTTTTCACCTTGGGCAGTGGGGAGCGTTTTGTGTGATATTCACTGGCACAGGAACGGAGCATAATGGGGACAACCCGTTGCTGTGAAGTTGGAACTGCGACTAACTAACTAACCTGGATCTTTTCTCCGGGGCATGCCGGTGTGCTGGGGAATGAACAGGCGGACAGATTGGCTGGCTCGGCAAAACTTAGTGGAGTATTAATGCATGACAGGACAGACGTGGTTGCGGCCTTGTGGGAGCACGTGTACTCCTCGGAGGAGCAAATGGATCACCATAGTCTGGTAAGAATGAGACAGCGAGGTGTGACGAGGGGATCTGCGACGGTCGACGCTCATAGGAAAGGCGAGACGGACATATAATCAGATTGCTACTGGAACTATTAGTGTTGGAACTCTTCGCTGGCTGCTGAGGATGGGGACGGAGCGCTTATGGGAATGTCCAGAATGCTGTGATGTCGGTTCCTAAATCAATCAATCAATCAATCAATCAATCAATCAATCAATCAATCATTTTGTTTGAATGATAACTTGCATGCGGCTTGCGTAGCTCCATAAAACTACATTATTTAATTCTTGTTACAATGACAAATCCATAACATTACATTTTCCAGCGTTTGTATACACTGTACACTCGTCTGCAAATAGATCGCAGGACAATGAACAATATAAGGGAAGATTGTTAATATATATGGAAAATAATAGAGGGCCAAGAATAGACCTTTGAGATATTCCAATATTGAACGTAGTGGTTTGAAACTTAGATGTATTGTGTGATATTACTTGCTTTATGTTTGACAGAAAAGATTTTTATTAGAGCCACTACAATAGGGGCCAACTTTCATTGTCTAGTTTAAAACACACACACACACACAAACACACGCACGCACGCACGCACACACACACACCCACACCTGCACCCACACACCACTCACACCCACCCACCCACACACCCACACACACACCCACACACCACTCACACCCACAGAGAGAGAGAGAGAGAGAGAGAGAGAGAGAGAGAGAGAGAGAGAGAGAGAGAGAGTATGGTTTATCATATCAAATGCTTTTCTGTAAACGATAAAATCCGCTCCACATAGACTGTTGTTTATATTCTAGTGATAATTTTCTGTCATGTTTGTTATGGCCGTATGGTAAGAATATTTTGGTATAAATCCTGATTTACTGTTAATTATACGCTTGTTGCGAACTAAATGCTGTAATGTTACTAATACGTTATGAGTGTGATTTTCTAGTGGATTAGATAGTGATGATAGTAAGGACATTGGTCTATACATATTGAGGTGGTCAACGTCTAATGTGCCAGATTTAAGAGGATACACTTTAGTAATCTTGAACTAATGGAAAGTGGCCTTTGGCGAGACACAGATTATATACATAGGTTAGTGTCACACAAATCACTGGAGCAGCACAACGGAGAAACCGATTGCAGATTCCAAATAACGCTGATCAGTTACTGTTGTTTTAGGTTACTGAGGTAAGTAAATACTTCAGTGATTGTCATTAGCGGTATGTCGGAAGGAATATCCCGGGAACATCTACTCTCGCAAAATGATGACAGTAAAGGAAAGTTGCAAGGAGAATTTGGTATTAAAGTCTTCAACTGGTCTATGTCATTTGAAAAAAAAAAAATAAAAAAAATACTGAATTGGTCCCATGTAATATGATTTGCTGGTAATGAATTTGGGAAGTTGTATTTGTTTGTCAAAGTGTTAATTTTCTTCTATATATCTTTAGTATTAATTTTATTGATAACTAAGTTCTCAAAATAATTTTTCTTTTCCCTTCTCTTCTTTTCATATTGAACTTTGTTTCTAAGAGATGAGGTCAGATGAGATGAGATGAGATGATGAGTGCCAGACTCATAGTTTTATAAATCAATCGACACCCGAGGGGTGAAGTGGTCAACATCAGCTGGCCAACCTCACTTCCAAAGACAATCTTAGTTTAGCCTGGGACGACCTGGCAGTCGAGGTAAATTTGTATAATTTGCCTCGATGTGGTAAAAAACCCAAATCCACCGAGCCTGGAGGCATGCGTCCAGCTACTGAGCGAATGCGGCTCCAAACGTACACCATAGCGACGTTCCCATTGTAAGGATAGTGTTGCGTGATGCTTACAGATACTAACATAATTACTAATAAACTACGCATATACACTATTACTGTCTGCGCAGAATAGCGGAACTAACATGGTATGACAGCATCGCCAGTCCAGAGCTCATGGAGAAAACTAAACAAATCCCAGTGAATCAACAGGTGAGGAAAAGATTGGCGCTGGAAAGGGCACACACTGAGAAAACCTGAGGACAATATAACTAGACACTTTTGTCTAGAATCCACAAAACAAACGAAACAGCAGGAGACTAAAATGCGTCGAGAAGAGAATTACAGAGATGAATAATACTAAGAGGACACCGGGGGGGGGGGGGGGGGGCGCTGCAAAGGCACTAGAGTTTGTAGATACTAGAAAGCACAACGGACGACCTGTAAACGGTATCACTGGATCTTCAGTGTGAATACTATACACACTTTCAACAGCTTCATGCCATCGCTTCGACTGATCACTTCACACGACGAATGCTGTAATGTACAGAATACTGACTTCACATGACGAATGCCTTAGTGAACAGAATACTGACTTGACATGTTAGTTGCATATCCTTTACAGGATGTTATAGTCAACACCAGCATTTTTTGCTGTTGTGATCTCTTGGCAACTTTACGTTCAGTAGTTTGTCATTGCATTCTGAACGACCGGCACCTATACATTTTTGTAAAAATCAACGCAAGTCTGTCTGCTGTCAAATTGCCCGAAACTGTGCATCTAACACGGGTATGTGGGATTACGAACTGCGTCCGTAACACCTACGCCACGGAGGACGCTACTTCAGATGAGGAATGCTTTAATAACTGACTTCACATGAAGGATGCTTTAATATACAGAATACTGACTTCACATGAGGGATGCTTTACTATACAGAAAACTGAATTCACATGACGGATACTTTAATGTACAGAATACTGAATTCACATGAGGGATGCTTTACTATACAGAATACTGAATTCACATGAGGGATACTTTAATGTACAGAATACTGACTTCACATGAGGGATACTTTAGTATACAGAATACTGACTTCACATGAGGGATAATTTAATGTACAGAATACTGACTTCACATGAGGGATACTTTAATATACAGAATACTGACTTCACATGAGGGATACTTTAATATACAGAATACTGACTTCACATGAGGGATAATTTAATGTACAGAATACTGAATTCACATGAGGGATGCTTTAATATACAGAATACTGAATTCACATGAGGGATGCTTTAATGTACATAACACTGATTTCACACGGCGAATGCTTTAATGTACAGACTACTGTCTTCACTTGACCAATGCTTTAATATATGAAATAATGACGTGCCATCACCACTGCTAGAGCACGCCTTAATAAGACCACAAGGGTGGAGCTATGGCTGAGAGCTAATCGTGCCCGCCTCGGGTTCAGAAGGCGCCGGCTTGGATCTCAGAGCCGGGCCGGGAGTTTGTTCACGAGCTAGTGGTATCTAGTGATATCGCGTGCTCCCTGATCTCATGGGTAGTGAGATCGGATAACTAGCCTACTCAGATATGGGCGAAAAAACCGGAGGTTCTTTGTGCAAGTTGTGTAAGGCAAAGCGAAATCGCAAAGAGTAGCCTGTAAAGCCGCTGCCGTGGTAACACTATTAGGAGAGAAAAACTACCCACGGGTAGAAAGAGCTCCTGACTTTGGATGGGATCTGTCTAGAGGAAAAAACCTGACACAAATGCATGTCGTAGGTGGACACCGAGTCTTTTGGGGTGCATAGAGAGCCACGATGTACTCTACTAGAAAGAGGGACGCAGAAGAAGGAGGAGGAGGAGGAGGAAGTGGAAGAGGAGGAGACAATAATGCAAAGTAATTCTTTTACAGTCGTTTTATTATTTTACAAATTGTGACATGTACTGGTTTTTTTTTTTTTACATATTGTAACAGTTACTGTTTTTTTACAAATTGTAAAAGTATCTGTTTTTACTTTTCTTTCTTTTACTATACTCTCTCTCTCTCTCTCTCTCTCTCTCTCTCTCTCTCTCTCTCTCTTTGTCTGTCTCTCTGAGTCTCTCATTGTCTCTCTCATTGTCTATCTTTCTCCCTTTTGTCTCTCTGTCTCTTTCTTTGTCTCTCCGCTTCTCTCTTTGTTTCTCCGTTTCTCTCTTTGTCTATCTCTTTGTCTCTCTTTCTTTCTCGCTGTCACTATCTTTATGTCTCTTTCTATCTCTTTATCTCTCTCACTCTCTTTCTGTGTCTTTATCTCTCTCTGTCTCTGTCTCTGTCTCTGTCTCTCTCTCTCTCTCTCTCTCTCTCTCTCTCTCTCTCTCTCTCTCTCTCTCTCTCTCACTCACTCTCTCTCTATCTCAGCAGGACTAGCCGGTACACATTCACTTCTATATATCGGAGTTAAAAAAAAAGTTAGTTGCATATCATTTACAGAACGTCTGCAGTCAACACAAGCATTTTTTGCTGTTGTTGATGTCTTGGGAAGATTACTTCAGTAGTTTGCCATTGCTTTCTGTACGACTAGCACCCGTACCATTTCATTAAAAACCAACTCAACGCGGTCTGCTGCCAAATCGCGCGCAAATGTGTTTCGAACGCGGGTATGCGGAATTAAGAACCTCGTCCGGAACGCCTTCGCCATGGAGACTGGCATATATCGGAATATTGTCCTTTATAATGTACATGTGCCACAAATAAAGTCGAACTCAACCAACTGTTATTCCTCTGTATATATACATTTCACACCCACACCCACACACACACACAGAGAGCGAGAGAGAGAGAGAGAGAGAGAGCGAGAGAGAGAGAGAGAGAGTGAGAGAGAGTGAGAGAGAGAGTGAGTGAGAGAAAGAGAGAGAGAGAGAGAGAGAGAGAGAGAGAGAGAGAGAGAGAGAGAGAGAGAGAGAGAGAGATGTTATTGGTGTATATTATAAACAAAACTCGCATCAAATGTTTGTCTTTTAAATAGACGTCGCTTCTACAACATTCCTCGCATTGCCTTTTTATGCAGAAATATCAATTGGGGAACCATGTGAGGCCACTAAGACAGTCCATAAATAAACACACGTGTATTGTTGGCGGTCGTAGATGTAGAGGGAAGAAGTAGGGATTAGAGGACGCACTAGACAACATAACAATTGAAAGCTATAGTTTCCGACCGGGATTCGAACCTGCCAGCCCCACACGAGAACAGCGCCTCTCTGCAAGAACAAGTGTGCTTCGACACGTGACCTGTTTCATGGGATCTAATTGCTCAAGCAGGTGTTTATTTGTGAACTGCCTTTTTTAAAATGCAGCAGCCTTATCTTGATTATTTCTATCAATCGATTCCAGTGTGGGTACTTTTCATGTTAATCTGTGAAAAGTAATATTTCTTTGTGTCGTGGATTTATAAAGTGCTTTTACCTGCATACAGCATGCGCATGTTTTTATACCAAATATTCATAAGGTGTTTTATCTTCTGTATCCTGCAGTTTATAGTACAGTTGCAATGGGTTTTACTATACCTGGTCACACGAGAACAATTACAATGGGTATTACTATACATGGTCACATGAGAACAGTTACAATGGGTATTACTATACATGATCACACGAGAACAGTTACAATGGGCATTACTATACATGGTCACACGAGAACAATTACAATGGGTATTCATATACATGGTCACATGAGAACAGTTACAATGGGTATTACTTGACCTGGTCACATAAGTACGATTACAATAGATAGTTACAATCGACATTACTATACCTGGTCACCGAAGTACAGTTACAATGGATATTACTATACCTGGTCACATGAGTATAGTTACAATAGATATTACTATACCTGGCCACCGGAATACAGTTACGATGGGCATTAATATACCTGGTCACCCGAGAACAGTTACAATAAGTATTATTTTACTTGTCCACCCGAGTATAGTTACTATAGGTATTAATATGTCTGTTCACCCGAGTATAGTTACTATAGGTATTAATATGTCTGTTCACCTGAGTGCAGTTGCAAAAGGCCTTGCGCCCTGCTGAAAACTTGATGATGATGACAGGCCCCCCCCCCCCCCATCCCCCGATCTCTTGGGTAGTGTGATCATACACTTACTCTCTCGCATAAGGGCAAACCACGGGAGGCTTCGTGTGCAAGTTGCACACTTTAAAATCCCACGGCAGTTAGAAATCGCAAAGAACAGGCCTTGAGACTTCTGCCCTGTCAAAATTGTTAAGATTCCATATAAACAAAGTGACCAACCAATCATATTTCTTCTTAAAATGTTCTTAATATACTAGACCCAGCATTGCATTCCATGTTTGTGTTATTGGTTAAAGATAATATTAATTGCATAAATTAAGATTATTATATACAATTGGTTTTAGTTTTTGGTTTAAGATCACATTAATGGCACACATTAAGATTATTATATAAAATTGGATTTAGTTTTTGGTTAAAGACCACAGAAACTGCACACATTAAGTTTGTTATTCAGCCTTGGTTGGAAAAATTACTGCATTTACATTTTAATAAAAACAACTTTTTGCAATGACAATATTTCGGAGGAATATAATAAGCCCATGACAGATTCGGGAAGTCATTTAAGAGGATTAATCATCCAATGGCAGTTAATCAGTTACAGATCACATTCACTGAAAGTGGTACATTCTCCTGCCAGTAGATCAAGTGAGGATACTCTCGGCATTTTGGATACTCTCGGTACATTGGATACACTCGGCAAATTGGATAGACTCGGCACATTAGGCCCTCTCCGCATGATCCTCGAGAATTGAAATATGTGTTTAACAGAATAATTATGTAATTAAATTACATATTTGCAATCTGTGGAAACAATAATTACTAGCTGACGTGCATACATTGACTAAGTCCTCAGTCCAGGTCAACAGAGTAGCTATGACAGTGGGAACATTGACAAAAATAATACAATAAGAACTAAGACAATTATTACTGGCACATTGAAGTTTTGACAGATAATAGTTTGTTACATTGTGCTTTTTTGTTTTTAAAAGGGCATAATAACTACAATCTATCGTTGTAGCGAATGTTATACCCCTCCATAGCAATAAACCGGATTGAATTGTAGCGACCATGTATGATCCCTCTCTCGGCCTGCCTAGTTTACTCCAGAGGAAAGGTGACGTCAATACGTCTGGAACAAGGCAAGCTGCAGAAGCTGTTGGATCAGTAAAGCAATACTTAAACCGTCCGCTTTTCGGAACTTCGGTCCTAGACCAGTTGCTGACCAAGGTTTAGGGGTAGGTCTGTCCTGCCATGACATCAACTGCGCTTAATCAATATGAAGATGTGAGTCTGTGAAATGTTACAATTTGAAAATATCGAGTTTCTAAGGTTATTTTTTGATGTGCTATGTTAAAGTGCCTATCAATATCAAATAACAGAGGAGAGTAGAGATCTCCAATGACTAATCCAGATAGGACACCCGAAGAAGAAGAATGATGAGGAGGATGAGGAGGAGGGGGGGGGGAGGAAAAGAAGAAGAATTGTATGTTCTAGATGCATGCATAATTTGAAAGTTGTTGTATTTACGAAAACATCCCTTATGTAATGAGACAAGCAAGAAAGTGACATTTCAAATATTACTTATTAAAAGTGAAAATTAAATTACATATGCTTCTTTCTTGTTCATAATTTCAGCTGCTTTAATTTAAGTGTATGTCAGTTTACATGTCAGTGTCGATACGTACTTCTCTGGGCAGCACTGCTCAATTCAGAATGACATTGCCTAGTTTCCATGCCCAGTAACGGCTAGTGCGATGTGTTCCCAGTCGGTACAAGTTCTGTAGCAACCTAAAGGGTTCGATGTCGGCGGTAAGCGCTGGGAGATAACACTGATAATTTCAAGATCGCGGTCGCACGAGTGTCCAGCGCTTGAGTTCTTCGTCACTTAGTTTTCAGATCTATTTCTTCTCTTAACGTGACCAAAAACATGTTAACTGTGTTTAATTTCTGTAATCAGTTTACGATTTTCAATAATATTTTCAAGGACGTTCTCATTCGCTGTTCAGTCCATCCGGAGTATCCTTTGAATTTACTCATAAATCACATTTCTACTGCCATTATATGTTTCTCAGCGTGCCTGCTTTTTGTTAATATTTGACATGCATACATGCTGGCTTTATATAATTGAGAACTTTTCCTAATATGCACAAGTCTACCTTTGCCATGGCATTTCGCCTCCTAATCTCTACAAGGCATCGACCATTAGATATTATGTCTGTTCCATGAAAGTTGTACGTTTATTTACATTCCATGTTACATTGGGCGGAGACCGGTTGCTGAACTAGATGGCGTTGCCTCATGCAGTAATGTGTGTTCAACTGCTGGTTTTCTTAAGTCTGCCGCTTGCATCAGCGATGAACTAATTTTAGTGGCGGACTGTTGTGTTGGCATTCCGGCAGCGACCTTGGGCATGTCTGCCTGAGCGTGCTACTGGTTTATCGAGTTTGCTGTCTCTTCCACATTTCAGATGGGACAGTGAGGAGGAACATGTGTGATATTCACTGGCACAGGAACATTCTTTAGTGACCCCTAACTGCGAAGTTGGAACCGCGAAAAACGACCAATGTACCGCTTCACCTGTTTAAGAATTTACCAAATTACTTGCATGTTACAATGTGGTAATTCTTCTTGGAGGTGATCATAATTTGTGTTTTCTTCCTCTTCTTTTCTCCCTCCAGTACCTCAATGAAGCACTGGGGGTCGGGGTGTAAAGATGTTTTATTTGCTCTTTCGGATGCTCATTCTAAGTTGGTATTTATTTCTCTAAGGTTCTTCTTGATACCATCACTCCATCTTTTACGTGATCTTCCCCTTGCTCTGTATCCATTATATTTCTCCAATGTGGCTCTTTGTGGCAGATGGTGCCATGACATTCTTGTGAGGTGGCCAAACCATTTAATTTGTTATTCTGTAATGAAGTACATTGACTGGTTTCAGACCTAGTCGTCTTCTAATTTCCTCATTCCCAATTCTCTCACGGTTATCCCCACAACACGTATCTCATCTGTTAGGATTTTGCGTTAGTCAGTTGCAGTAAGCGTCCGCGTTTGACATGTCTAGCATAATGTCGGCCAAAAAATAGTTCTTATGAGATGTACTTTAGTACTTATAGGACTATCATTTTATGCGACAGAAGTGGCCAAAGTTGTTTTTCTGGTTTCTTACAGTTGAATTTTAGCACTAATTGCTCAGGTGTTCAATTACGACATTCACTAAATGCTGCATACCGCACTGCTCTCAATGGAATGAAGGGGCAGAACATGGGGATTTCCCGCCATCCAGGGAAGCTTCTAGAATTGCAGAGTTGACACATGATGCTCTGATGGCGGGCTCACCCTAGAAGTCCTGCACATGATTAGCTTCACTTTCGTATATTAACCTCCCGCTCACCAAAGGCTGCACCTGTAGAGCTCATTAACGACACAGCCAGTAGATCTGGAGATAACCTCCAGACATTGCAGTGTTCGATCCCTCAACACAGTGCCAACAGCTTTTATGCTATAGTTCTTCGCTGTTTACTTCAGGGTTAGGGTCTCAGGCAGTGACCTCTCCAGTGCTTTGCATGAAGAGCAGAAAAGTTCCGTGTAGAGCACCAGCCCCGGAAAACCATACAAAGTAACATTCTTACTTTTTCTTAGGAAGGTGACAAGTCTGTGGTCAAAGTGATCGAGTTTAAAATTCAACCTAATGAATTTGAGAGTATAGCATTTTTCCTATGTGGTGATCACTGAGACATTTAATTTTGCCACCTGGATGCCTCGGTACATTTAGTGTAGCAGATTAGGGATAGTCCTTCAGTTCTGAGAAACTTGCATGTGAAGAAAAGTTCTTTCTCATAGCACCAATATTCTGTTTAGTTGACGTGAAGTGGACATTGTCATTTAGCAGAAATGACACTCTGTGGGCATTAGAGCACATCTCCCAGGAAGGTTAACCTGGTCAACAAATGCATAAAGAAGTCGGATTTGTTGAGCAAAAGGTGAAAATACCACAGCTATGTGGTAAACAGGCACAACACAATTACGTCCAAAACAACATTCCGGACGAACGCAGCAGAAAAAGAAGAACATCTTTGATGAACATTATTTACCTATGATATGAAGAAATGCATGTTCCAAGTAGAGCACTGGCAAACCAATGTTAAACATGATATTTGTGGAAAATATTATGAAATAATGTCGTACGACATGAATGGATTTATACATCAGAGCATTATCTCATAACATGTGCTGATGTTAGTAGTATCATCTAATGATATAAACAGGGATATTTTGATATGGTCATCCAATTACATATTGGCACCTTGCCATCTTGACAGATAATAGTTACACTGCTTCAAAAACAAATAAGCATAATAACTACAACCCATGGCAGTAGCAAATGTGACTGATCACACCAATTCACGCTGTAAATGTTTGTCCACAATGTATGCACGTTAACACATGGCTATTTCCACCATCACACACCATCTGATATCTCACACGCTCAGTGTCTGACCTATGTGCAATCTATGTCTTTATTCCATTCCTGATCTTTGTTTTCCATGCAAAGCAATCAGTGACTTGCTCCCAATGTGTAATATCAAGCAATCAGTGACTTGCTCCCAATGTGTAATATCAATGTCTTTATGAATCATGTCCCACTTACATATATCTTTGTACTGTACTAGAGGCTGACCCCCAAGATCTCTTACCCATCTTTAATTCACATCCCAAAAGAAAATATTCTTTAGTATTCTACCATCGTCCATCCTCCTAATGTGTCCTATCCATCTAAGTCTACAAAGACTGAGCATGGAACAAACCATCACACAATCCTAAATCTCCAATACTATGCAGACACTTTGGTTGACGAGTGTCATGCAATAATACGTTGGTGTGGATAATGTGGTTTGCCACGGTGTTGGTGCCGATAATGTGGTTTGCCATGGTGCTGTGTTTCCTCTTGGTACTGGGTTGCAGTCTGCTGACTAAAAAACATTGACCACCCGTGGAATGAAAGGATCATTCCTGGCCTAATCCCAGCCGTCTGTGTGTGTGGTGCTAACTATGACCTAGTCTCATCTAACACTAATGTGTCTTTCAGCACAAGAATTCTTCAGTAGCTTAAAATGGGAGAACAGAACATGTGTGAAAATATTCAGAGTGCT
>JACEFZ010006108.1:0-40000 GCA_014155875.1 Cepaea nemoralis | reverse complement strand
TGGAGAGAGAGAGGTGACAACCTATCTGCAGGACAGTGTCCTGTAGAGAGAGAGGAGGTGACAACTCTGCAACAGTGTCCTGGGAGAGAGAGAGGTGACAACTCTGCAACAGTGTCCTGGAGAGAGAGAGAGGTGACAACTCTGCAACAGTGTCCTGGAGAGAGAGAAGAGGTGACAACTCTGCAACAGTGTCCTGGAGAGAGAGAGAGGTGACACATCTGCAACAGTGTCCTGGGAGAGAGAAGAGACAACTCTGCAACAGTGTCCTGGAGAGAGAGGAGACAACTCTGCAACAGTGTCCTGTGAGAGAGAGGTAGGACAACTCTGCAACAGTGTCCTGGAGAGAGAGGAGACAACTCTGCAACAGTGTCCTGGAAGAAGAGAGGAGACAACTCTGCAAACAGTGTCCTGGAGAGAGAGGAGAACAACTCTGCAACAGTGTCCCTTGGAGGGAGAGAAAGGAGACAACTCTTCAACAGTTGTCCTGGAGAGAGAGAGAGAGGTGACAACTCTGCAACAGTGTCCTGGAGAGAGAGAGGAGACAAACTCTGCAACAGTGTCCTGGAGAGAGAGGAGACAACGCTGCAACAGTATCCTGGAGAGAGAGAGAGGTGACAACTCTGCAACAGTATCCTGGAGAGAGAGGAGGACAACTCTGCAACAGTGTCCTGGAGAGAGAGAAGAGGAGACACTCTGCAACAGTATCCTGGAGAAAGAGAGGGAGACAACTCTGCAACAGTATCCTGGAGAGAGAGAGAGGAGACAACTCTGCAAAACAGTATCCTGGAGAGAGAGAGAGGTGACAACTCTGCAACAGTGTCTTGGAGAGGAGAGAGAGGAGACAACTCTGCAACAGTGTCCTGGAGAGGAGAGGAGACAACTCTGCAACAGTGTCCTGGAGAGAGGAGAGAGGGTGACAACTCTGCAACAGTGTCCTGGAGAGAGAGAGAGGTGACAACTTCTAGCAACAGTGTCCTTGAGAGATAGGAGACAACTCTGCAACAGTGTCCTGAGAGAGAGGAGACAACTCTGCACAGTGTCCTGGAGAGAGAGAGAGGAGACAACTCTGCAACAGTATCCGGAGAGAGAGAGAGAGGAGACAACTCTGCAACAGTAATCCTGAGAGAGAGAGAGAGGAGACAACTCTGCAACAGTGTCTGGAGAGAGAGAGGAGACTTAACTCTGGCAACAGTATCCTGGAGAGAGAGAGAGGAGACAACTCTGCAACAGTATCCTGGAGAGAGAGGAGAGAACTCTGCAACAGTATCCTGGAGAGAGAGAGAGGAGACAACTCTGACAACAGTATCCTGGAGAGAGAGAGAGGAGACAACTCTGCAACAGTATCCTGGAGAGAGAGAGAGGAGACAACTCTGCAACAAGTGTCCTGGAGAGAGAGAGGGAGAGAGAGAGGAGACAACTCTGCAACAGTATCCTGGAGAGAGAGAGAGGTGACAACTCTGCAACAGTGTCGCTGGAGAGAGAGAGAGAGAGAGAGAGGATACAACTCTGCAACAGTATCCTGGAGAGAGAGAGAGGTGACAACTCTGCAACAGTATCCTGGAGAGAGAGAGAGAGAGAGAGAGGAGACAACTTCTGCAACAGTATCCTGGAGAGAGAGAGAGGTGACAACTCTGCAACAGTTGTCCTGGAGAGAGAGAGGAGACAACTCTGCAACAGTGTCCTGGAGAGAGAGAGGAGACAACTCTGCAACAGTATCCTGGAGAGAGAGAGAGGTGACAACTCTGCAACAGTATCCTGGAGAGAGAGAGAGGAGACAACTCTGCAACAGTGTCCTGGAGAGAGAGGAGACAACTCTGCAACAGTGTCCTGGAGAGAGAGGAGACAACTCTGCAACAGTATCCTGGAGAGAGAGAGAGGAGACAACTCTGCAACAGTATCCTGGAGAGAGAGAGAGAGGAGACAACTCTGCAACAGTATCCTGGAGAGAGAGAGAGGAGACAACTCTGCAACAGTATCCTGGAGAGAGAGAGAGGTGACAACTCTGCAACAGTGTCCTGGAGAGAGAGAGGAGACAACTCTGCAACAGTGTCCTGGAGAAAAGAGGAGACAACTCTGCAACAGTATCCTGGAGAGAGAGAGAGAGGAGACAACTCTGCAACAGTATCCTGGAGAGAGAGAGAGAGGAGACAACTCTGCAACAGTATCCTGGAGAGAGAGAGGAGACAACTCTGCAACAGTGTCCTGGAGAGAGAGAGAGGAGACAACTCTGCAACAGTATCCTGGAGAGAGAGATGAGAGGAGACAACTCTGCACAGTATCCTGGAGAGAGAGAGAGGAGACAACTCTGCAACAGTGTCCTGGAGAGAGAGAGGAGACAACTCTGCAACAGTATCCTGGAGAGAGAGAGAGAGAGAGAGAGAGAGGAGACAACTCTGCAACAGTATCCTGGAGAGAGAGAGAGAGAGAGTGACACTCTGCAAACAGTATCCTGGAGAGAGGAGAGAGGAGACAACTCTGCAACAGTACTCCTGGAGAGAGAGAGGAGACAACTCTGCAACAGTGTCCTGGAGAGTAGAGAGAGAGAGAGAGATGAGAGATTGAGAGAGAGAGAGGATGGATGAGAGAGAGAGAGAGAGAGAGTAGAGAGGAGACAACTCTGCAACAGTGTCCTGGAGAGGAGAGAGAGGAGACAAACTCTGCAACAGTATCCTGGAGAGGAGAGAGAGGAGACAACTCTGCAACAGTATCCTGGAGAGAGACGAGAGAGGAGACAACTCTGCAACAGTATCCTGGAGAGAGAGAGAGAGAGACAACTCTGGCAAACAGTATCCTGGAGAGAGAGAGGAGACAACTCTGCAACAGTGTCCTGGAGAGAGAGAGAGAGAGAGAGAGAGAGAGAGAGAGAGAGGAGGAGAGAGGAGACAACTCTGCAACATTTCTGGAGAGAGAGAGAGGAGACAACTCTGCAACAGTATCCTGGAGAGAGAGAGAGAGAGGTGACAACTCTGCAAACAGTATCCTGAGAGAGAGAGAGAGGAGACAACTCTGCAACAGTATCCTGGAGAGAGAGAGGAACAACTCTGCAACAGTGTCCTGGAGAGAGAGAGGAGAGAGACGACGAGAGAGAGAGAGAGAGAGAGAGACAACTCTGCAACAGTGTCCTGGAGAGGAGAGAGAGAGACAACCTGCAAACAGTATCCTGGAGAGAGAGAGAGAGAGAGGAGACAACTCTGCAACAGTATCCTGGAGAGAGAGGGGAGGACAACTCTGCAAAGTGTCCTGGAGAGAGAGAGAGAGGAGAGAGAGACAACTCTGCAACAGTGTCCTGGAGAGAGAGAGAGGAGCAACTCTGCACAGTATCCTGGAGAGAGAGAGAGAGGAGACAACTCTGCAACAGTATCCTGGAGAGAGAGAGGAGACAACTCTGCAACAGGTCCTGGAGGGAGAGAGAGAGGAGACAACTCTGCAACAGTATCCTGGAGAGAGGAGGAGAGAGAGAGGAGACAACTCTGCACAGTATCCTGAGAGAGAGAGAGAGAGTGACAAACTCTGCAACAGTGTCCTGGAGAGAGAGAGGAGAACTCTGCAACATGTCTGGAGAGAGAGGAGACAACTCTGCAACAGTGTCCCGGAGAGAGAGGAGACAACTCTGCAACAGTATCCTGGAGAGAGAGAGAGAGGAGACAACTCTGCAACAGTATCCTGGAGAGAGAGAGAGAGAGGAGACAACTCTGCAACAGTATCCTGGAGAGAGAGAGAGAGAGAGGAGACAACTCTGCAACAGTATCCTGGAGAGAGAGAGAGAGACAACTCTGCAACAGTATCCTGGAGAGAGAGAGGAGACACTCTGCAACAGTATCCTGGAGAGAGAAGAGGAGACAACTCTGCAACAGTATCCCTGGAGAGAGAGAGAGGTGACAACTCTGCAACAGTGTCCTGGAGAGAGAGAGGAGACAACTCTGCAACAGTGTCCCGGAGAGAGAGGAGACAACTCTGCAACAGTATCCTGGAGAGAGAGAGAGAGGAGACAACTCTGCAACAGTATCCTGGAGAGAGAGAGAGAGGAGACAACTCTGCAACAGTATCCTGGAGAGAGAGAGAGGAGACAACTCTGCAACAGTGTCCTGGAGAGAGAGAGAGGAGACAACTCTGCAACAGGTGTACCTGGAGAGAGAGGAGACAACTCTGCAACAGTATCCTGGAGAGAGAGAGAGAAGGTGACAACTCTGCAACAGTATCCTGGAGAGAGAGAGAGAGGACAACTCTGCAACAGTATCCTGGAGAGAGAGAGAGAGGAGACAACTCTGGCAACAGTATCCTGGAGAGAGAGAGAGAGGAGACAACTCTGCCAAACAGTATCCTGGAGAGAGAGAGAGGAGACAAACTCTGCAACAGTAATCCTGGAGAGAGAGAGAGAGGAGACATCTCTGCAACAGTGTCCTGAGAGAGAGAGAGAGGAGACAACTCTGCAACAGTGTCCTGGAGAGAGAGAGAGAGGAGACAACTCTGCAACAGTGTCCTGGAGAGAGAGGAGACAACTCTGCAACAGTATCCTGGAGAGAGAGAGAGGTGACAACTCTGCAACAGTATCCTGGAGAGAGAGAGAGGAGACAACTCTGCAACAGTATCCTGGAGAGAGAGAGGAGACAACTCTGCAACAGTATCCTGGAGAGAGAGAGGAGACAACTCTGCAACAGTATCCTGGAGAGAGAGGAGACAACTCTGCAACAGTGTCCTGGAAGAGAGAGAGAGGAGACAACTCTGCAACAGTATCCTGGAGAGAGAGAGAGGAGACAACTCTGCAACAGTATCCTGGAGAGAGAGAGAGAGGAGACAACTCTGCAACAGTATCCTGGAGAGAGAGAGAGGTGACAACTCTGCAACAGTGTCTTGGAGAGAGAGAGGAGACAACTCTGCAACAGTGTCCTGGAGAGAGAGGAGACAACTCTGCAACAGTGTCCTGGAGAGAGAGAGAGGTGACAACTCTGCAACAGTGTCCTGGAGAGAGAGGAGACAACTCTGCAACAGTATCCTGGAGAGAGAGAGGTGACAACTCTGCAACAGTGTCCTGGAGAGAGAGAGAGGTGACAACTCTGCAACAGTGTCCTGGAGAGAGAGAGAGGTGACAACTCTGCAACAGTGTCCTGGAGAGAGAGAGAGGTGACAACTCTGCAACAGTGTCCTGGAGAGAGAGAGAGGTGACAACTCTGCAACAGTGTCCTGGAGAGAGAGAGAGGTGACAACTCTGCAACAGTGTCCTGGAGAGAGAGGAGACAACTCTGCAACAGTGTCCTGGAGAGAGAGGAGACAACTCTGCAACAGTGTCCTGGAGAGAGAGGAGACAACTCTGCAACAGTGTCCTGGAGAGAGAGGAGACAACTCTGCAACAGTGTCCTGGAGAGAGAGGAGACAACTCTGCAACAGTGTCCTGGAGAGAGAGGAGACAACTCTGCAACAGTGTCCTGGAGGGAGAGAAAGGAGACAACTCTGCAACAGTGTCCTGGAGAGAGAGAGAGGTGACAACTCTGCAACAGTGTCCTGGAGAGAGAGAGGAGACAACTCTGCAACAGTGTCCTGGAGAGAGAGGAGACAACTCTGCAACAGTATCCTGGAGAGAGAGAGAGGTGACAACTCTGCAACAGTATCCTGGAGAGAGAGGAGACAACTCTGCAACAGTGTCCTGGAGAGAGAGAGAGGAGACAACTCTGCAACAGTATCCTGGAGAAAGAGAGAGGAGACAACTCTGCAACAGGTATCCTGGAGAGAGAGAGAGGAGACAACTCTGCAACAGTATCCTGGAGAGAGAGGAGAGAGGTGACAACTCTGCAACAGTGTCCTTGGAGAGAGAGAGAGGAGACAACTCTGCAACAGTGTCCTGGAGAGAGAGGAGAGACAACTCTGCAACAGTGTCCTGGGAGAGAGAGAGAGGTGACAACTCTGCAACAGTGTCCTGGAGAGAGAGAGAGGTGACAACTCTGCAACAGTGTCCTGGAGAGAGAGGAGACAACTCTGCAACAGTGTCCTGGAGAGAGAGGGAGACAACTCTGCAACAGTGTCCTGGAGAGAGAGAGAGAGGAGGACAACTCTGCAACAGTATCCTGGAGAGAGAGAGAGAGGAGACAACTCTGCAACAGTATCCTGGAGAGAGAGAGAGGAGACAATCTCTGCAACAGTGTCCTGGAGAGAGACGAGAGACAACTCTGCAACAGTGTCCTGGAGAGAGAGAGAGGAGACAACTCTGCAACAGTATCCTGGAGAGAGAGAGAGAGGAGACAACTCTGCAACAGTGTCCTGGAGAGAGAGAGAGGAGACAACTCTGCAACAGTATCCTGGAGAGAGAGAGAGAGAGGAGACAACTCTGCAACAGTGTCCTGGAGAGAGAGGAGACAACTCTGCAACAGTGTCCTGGAGAGAGAGAGAGGAGACAACTCTGCAACAGTATCCTGGAGAGAGAGAGAGAGGAGACAACTCTGCAACAGTATCCTGGAGAGAGAGAAAGGAGACAACTCTGCAACAGTGTCCTGGAGAGAGAGAGAGGAGACAACTCTGCAACAGTGTCCTGGAGAGAGAGGAGACAACTCTGCAACAGTATCCTGGAGAGAGAGAGAGAGGGTGACAACCTGCAACCGTATCTGGAGAGAGAGAGAGGAGAAACCCAACAGTATCTGGAGAGAGAGAGAGGAGACAACTCTGCAACAGTATCCTGGAGAGAGAGAGGAGACAACTCTGCAACAGTGTCCTGGAGAGAGAGGAGACAATCTGCAACAGTATCCTGGAGAGAGAGAGAGGTGACAACTCGCAACAGTATCCTGGAGAGAGAGGAGGACAACTCTGCAACAGTGTCCTGGAGAGAGAGAGAGGAGACAACTCTGCAACAGTATCCTGGAGAGAGAGAGAGGAGACAACTCTGCAACAGTATCCTGGAGAGAGAGAGAGGAGACAACTCTGCAACAGTATCCTGGAGAGAGAGAGAGGTGACAACTCTGCAACAGTGCTGGAGAGAGAGAGGAGACAACTCTGCAACAGTGTCCTGGAGAGAGAGGAGACAACTCTGCAACAGTGTCCTGGAGAGAGAGAGAGGTGACAACTCTGCAACAGTGTCCTGGAGAGAGAGAGAGGTGACAACTCTGCAACAGTGTCCTGGAGAGAGAGGAGACAACTCTGCAACAGTGTCCTGGAGAGAGAGGAGACAACTCTGCAACAGTGTCCTGGAGAGAGAGGAGACAACTCTGCAACAGTTCCTGAGAGAGAAGGAGACAACTCTGCAACAGTGTCCTGGAGAGAGAGGAGACAACTCTGCAACAGTGTCCTGGAAGAGAGAGGAGACAACTCTGCAACAGTGTCCTGGAGAGAGAGAGAGAGGAGACAACTCTGCAACAGTGTCCTGGAGAGAGAGAGAGGTGACAACTCTGCAACAGTGTCCTGGAGAGAGAGAGAGGAGACAACTCTGCAACAGTGTCCTGGAGAGAGAGAGAGAGAGGAGACAACTCTGCAACAGTATCCTGGAGAGAGAGAGAGAGAGGAGACAACTCTGCTACAGTATCCTGGAGAGAGAGAGAGAGGAGACAACTCTGCAACAGTATCCTGGAGAGAGAGGGAGAGAGAGGAGAACAACTCTGCAACAGTATCCTGGAGAGAGAGAGAGAGAGGGGACAACTTGAACAGTATACTGGAGAGAGAGAGAGGAGACAACTCTGCAACAGTATCCTGGAGAGAGAGGGCAACTCTGCAACAGTGTCCTGGAGAGAGAGAGAGTGACACTCTGCAACAGTGTCCTGGAGAGAGAGAGAGGTGACAACTCTGCACAGTGTCCTGGAGAGAGAGGAGACAACTCTGCAACAGTGTCATGTGAGAGAGAGGAGCACAACTCTGCAACAGTGTCCGGAGAGAGAGGAGACAACTCTGCATCAGTGTCCTGGAGAGAGAGGAGACAACTCTGCAACAGTGTCCTGGAGAGAGAGAGAGGAGACAACTCTGCATCAGTGTCCTGGAGAGAGAGGAGACAACTCTGCATCAGTGTCCTGGAGAGAGAGAGAGAGAGGAGACAACTCTGCAACAGTGTCCTGGAGAGAGAGAGAGAGGAGACAACTCTGCAACAGTGTCCTGGAGAGAGAGAGAGGAGACATCTCTGCAACAGTGTCCTGGAGAGAGAGAGAGAGAGGAGACAACTCTGCAACAGTATCCTGGAGAGAGAGAGAGAGAGGAGACATCTCTGCAACAGTGTCCTGGAGAGAGACAGAGAGAGGAGACATCTCTGCAACAGTGTCCTGGAGAGAGAGAGAGAGAGAGGAGACAACTCTGCAACAGTATCCTGGAGAGAGAGAGGAGACAACTATGCAACAGTGTCCTGGAGAGAGAGAGAGGAGACAACTCTGCAACAGTGTCCTGGAGAGAGAGAGAGAGGAGACAACTCTCCAACAGTATCCTGGAGAGAGAGAGAGAGACATGCAATTGCAACAGTATCCTGGAGAGAGAGAGAGGAGACAAACCCAACAGTGTCCTGGAGAGAGAGAGAGGAGACAACTCTGCAACAGTATCCTGGAGAGAGAGAGAGGAGACAACTCTGCAACAGTGTCCTGGAGAGAGAGAGAGGAGACAACTCTGCAACAGTGTCCTGGAGAGAGAGAGAGAGACAACTCTGCAACAGTATCCTGGAGAGAGAGAGAGGAGACAACTCTGCAACAGTGTCCTGGAGAGAGAGAGAGGAGACAACTCTGCAACAGTATCTGGGAGAGAGAGAGGGAGACAACTCTGCAACAGTGTCCTGGAGAGAGAGAGAGACAACTCTGCAACAGTGTCCTGGAGAGAGAGAGAGAGGAGACAACTCTGCATCAGTGTCCTGGAGAGAGAGGAGACAACTCTGCATCAGTGTCCTGGAGAGAGAGAGAGAGAGGAGACAACTCTGCAACAGTGTCCTGGAGAGAGAGAGAGAGAGGAGACAACTCTGCAACAGTGTCCTGGAGAGAGAGAGAGAGGAGACAACTCTGCAACTGTCCTGGAGAGAGAGAGAGAGAGAGAGGAGACAACTCTGCATCAGTGTCCTGGAGAGAGAGGAGACAACTCTGCATCAGTGTCCTGGAGAGAGAGAGAGAGGAGACAACTCTGCAACAGTGTCCTGGAGAAAGAGGAGACAACTCTGCAACAGTGTCCTGGAGAAAGAGGAGACAACTCTGCAACAGTGTCCTGGAGAGAGAGGAGACAACTCTGCAACAGTATCCTGGAGAGAGAGGAGACAACTCTGCAACAGTGTCCTGGAGAAAGAGGAGACAACTCTGCAACAGTGTCCTGGAGAGAGAGAGGAGACAACTCTGCAACAGTGTCCTGGAGAAAGAGGAGACAACTCTGCAACAGTGTCCTGGAGAAAGAGGAGAGAACTCTGCAACAAAATCCTTGGAGAGAGGAGATAACTCTGCAACATAGTCCTTGGAGAAAGGATACAACTCTACAACAGAGTCCTGGAGAGAGGAGACAACTCTGCAACAGAGTCCTCATAGAGATGGGTAATATGGTATTGATCAGGACAAAGTCCCTAAACCAACCTCACTTCGATAGATGCCAGGAATTTCAGTGATTAAAACATGAATGCCCAATACATCGGACTTAAAACAGTTTTCAAGATGATCACAAACAAGCAATGTGTGAGAGTACATAAGGTCACAATCATAATTTTAGATATTTGACAAACCGTTTTAAACAGGAAAAAAACTACACAGAAAACAAGCTGCATTTCTACAATTTATTGTATTCACACATTGTCAGGGAAAGATGCCTGGTGGCAGCATACCCTCATTTCCATCACAAACTCATTCTCTCATATGCTAGCATAGCTCTTCTGCAGTATCTGGTCTGGAACTGACACCGCATACTCTGCAATCATCTTTCTCCAATCCTCTGCCACCTATTTTGATAAAATTGGTATTGTTTATACCATTAATTGATGACCAGCTATTTAAGCTTTCCACTGACATCCTGTTTTCTTGTGTCTCAGGCCTTTCCCCCAATTTGTCTATTCTACCTGTTAATTTGCGCCCCCAAAATGTATTCAGTTTATGGTTTTGACAAGTGATCTTGAAACACTGGTAGACCCCAATATCTCTGTTCTCTTTGTCCACGATATTCTCAGAATTCAATTCAAAAACAACAAATCCACTGCATGGTACTTCAAAATCCATTTCCTTAAAACATTCACTACCGCACCTAGTGTCACACTTTTTTTTTTTCCTTAATGGGGTGGGGGAACGAGTATATGAGGGGAGAAAATAAATGTGCATGTAGTTAGAATGCTACCTTGCAGACATTAGGGCTCAGATCGTGTCCACATAATATATTGTGGATACGTGATAGGCCTTTATGTACATTGTCTCGACCAGAACACCTGTGTGTGATCTAGGCTGCAATGTCATCCCCTTACCTTCCAGTCTAATTTCTAGCAGACCCTGGAGAAGTTGTCACTAACAAAAAGACAACCTTGAGTGGGAATTTGAAGAAAAAAAAAGGATCACTGGATAAAAGGTGAATGCAACAGGCACTACAACATTACAGCTTTGTCGTCATATGTTACATAAATACAGTCGTCCTTCAAAACACCTCAAATGGGTGTCTGTACTCTGGGCATCAAAAACAGACAGTAGACATGAGACAAGATAAGAGCCTGCAAGACAAGATGAGAGCCAGAGAGAAATGAGAGCCAGAGAGACAGGATGAGAGCCAGAGAGAGACAAGAGCCAGAGAGATGATTAGAGTCAAACAAAAGGAGATATGACAAAGGGAGGCAGAGAGGGGGGGGAGGAGTAGTAAGGGAGACAGCGAGAAGTGAGATAGAACGACAGAGAGAAGAGACACAGATACAGAGAGAGATACACTAGTCGCAGAAAGACAACCTTATACATCAATTACAACTGATCTATCCAGTTGCTTATGAAATACTTCTCAATAATTTAAAAAATAAAACAAAAAATAACAATGAAGAATATACTGCATTACAATAGTTCACTTTGTAAATTATAATTTCAAAGCTAAAAATGAAATGAGCATACAAATAGAATGACTTAATTTTGATTTCAATGAGATAGATACTTGTAAATCTTGGCAGGTGCAGAAATGCTAGACCACAAATCCCTGAGGTAAATCACATAACAGACCTGAATGAGACGTGGCTTGTAGAACTGACAACAACTGAAAGAACTGACAACTGACAAATCTGACAACTGACAGAACTGATAACTGACAAAACTGACAACTGGCAAAACTGACAAATGACAATGGACAACAACTGACAGAACTGACAACACCAGACAACTGACAAAACTCATGGTAGCAGACAGAACTGACAGCAACAGATAGAACTGAGAACAACTGACAGAACTGACAACAACTGACAGAACTGACAGCATTCGACAGAACTGACAGCATTTGACAGAACTGACAGCATTCAACAGAACTGACAACTGACAGAACTGTAGACAACTGAAAGAACTGATAACTGCCAGAACTGATAACTGACAGACCTGATAACTGACAGAACTGACAATTTAAAGAATTAACTGACAGAACTGAAAACAACCGACAGAACTGACAATGAACAACTGACAGAACTGACATCTGACAAAACATAGCAACTGACAGAACTGACAGCAACAGACAGAACTGAAAACAACTGACTGAACTGACAAATGACAACATCAGACAAACTGAGAACTGACAGAACTAAAAACTGAAAGAACTGACAACTGACAGAACTGACAATTTAAAGAATTAACACTGACAGAATGGACAACAACTGACAGAATTGACAGCAACTGACAGAACTGACTAACAGAATTGACAACTGACAGAACTGACAATTGACAACAACTGACAACTGACAGAACTAACAAAACACTGGTGTCAAACCTAGAGATGTTTTTAGCCACATGTAAGAGGATATTTTCTTGTTTTAAAAAAACCTGCATGAATACTAGGTTCTTGCCAAGCAAAGGGCCTCTAGTGCCAACCTTAAACAAATCACTTAATAAAATACAACTAGTGTCAAACAAAATCCCTGCAGGCCTTGAAGATGTTTTATAGAAGAATACTAAAAATTAATTGGACAGCCAAAATTAGCAATCAGGATGTTTTAAGGGAAGCCGAGTCGCAAAGACAACTTATCACAAACACCAGAAAGAGGCATCGTTTTTTGGCCAAATTATGAGAAGACAAACTGGAACACGTGACAACTGGAAAGATTTGTGGAAAGATTTGTGGAAAGATTCTCGACAGTCTGTGTGTCATGGCAGGGAAGGGAGTCAACATACTAACTGATCCATGACATCGGAGATGGTAATTTGTGGAGAGGCATGATTGCCCTCAGCAGCCAGCAAGGCACTGGATGATGATGATGATGACCAAACTTAGTATCTATGAAATAAACTGCAGCTGATGAAATAGAAACAAATGTATTCATTTGTGCCAATGGAATTATGGCGGTGAAATGCATGAAAATCAAGAAACATTCGTTGCTGTAGTAAATGTGGGCAGTCATATTACAGAAACTGCTTTTGTCACACGAAGTGTCAGACTTGCACTAATTCCAGACCACAGCATTATAGGGACCCCCTTCCTCCCCAGGCAATTCTACAAGTTAGCCAGTTTCTATTGTATAAGGCTGCGGGCGATAGAGCTGCACTCTCAGCAAAGTGCTGCCACTGTTAGGAATTGAACCAGAACCACACATGGCAAGCAAGTGTTTTACTATGTTATTGGATGGAGCTACTGCTTTATTTCTCATAAGAGGGGGCTTCAAATGAAAACCTTCAAAGTGTGATAGAAATTACAATAGCCATGCCATTGTCTTGTAACCCGTCAATATTGTTAAGGATATCATGATGCAAAGATGGAGATGTCCTAAGGACAGTTTAAAGATGCCCACGCCACTTTTGTCATGCACCAAAGAGAAGCAGCATTCTGTTATGTTTTTGATCAGTGAAGGGGTGAAACCTATAGAAATTCATCGGCGAATGAAGGTCCAGTAAGGTGATGCATCCCTGGCAGTCCAGCAAATGTATGAGTGGCATAGGAAATGTCAAACCGTGTGACTTCTGTGACAATTGTTCATGACTGGCACACTGAGTAGTGACCCCAGAGTTGAATGTTCTACAGGAGTCCAAGCACTTTATCAGTGCTGAAGGACTTGATTGAACAGTGATGACTACATCAGAAAATAGTACATTTGTTGTTTACATTTAACAAAAATTAAAGGTTTTCATTTGAAGTCACCTCGATCTCCACTGTCAAGTACAATTTGATCTGAGAACGCAAATGACCAGGATCTAGATCTCAGCAGGATGTGACAGAATGAAACAAAACATTAAGGTCCTGATGAGAAACAAACACGAACATTACATACTAAAAAAGCCTGAGGTGATTGTAAGGTATTGTACATGTGCTTCTGTTATTCTCCGAGATGTTATACTTGTTAATTTCATGTCACAGAGATAAAGGACTTTCCATGCTATTATGGGATATTTTTATTCTTTGCCTTTAAGACTCCTATGGTGTATAGGACTACAACCAGTCATGCCAAGCTCTGTGTAAGCCAGTTAATGATTGATAGCTAACTTTTTTTTTTCTGTGGTGTGAGGGATATTGGGAGGAGGGGGGGTCTTGAGTCCAAGGAATTGAGGCTGCCTGGCTAGTGCAGTTCCCACAAACCGTGAAGTTTAGGGTTTTCTTTTTGTTCCTGAAAGAAAAAAATCCAAACCTTACTGAGAATTCAAAACCAGGTCTCCCGATGAAAACTCAATCGAGCCACTTGGCAGCCGCTAAATAGTACAGGTGGGCACAATACTGAGGGGAAAATAGAAAAGGGTAGACCAAGGACAACATTTATGAGACAACATATCTTTCCATACAGACGTACATTCATGGAGTTGAGTGGCATAAGGAAGGCAGCTGTTGCATGATAATGTTCCACAACCAACAGGACTGAAATCATGTTCCAGGCTGATAAGTAGGTGGTTATGGTTCACCATCTCACACAAGACTGTTGGACGAGGTCCGTGTTGTGTCCCTGTTATGAATGGCCAACATGGAATTTCCTGGTACCACTTTGAAATCTGTATTGACCTTAAAGCCATTTGATCATAAAAACTTGGAGATTTAACCCCGCACTGCCAGACCAGCTTCTGAATGCACAAGTCCCATGACTAATGGACAGTAAGATTGTTATATGCTTAAAGAACTCAAGCTAGGCAAAGTGGAGATGGAATGCAGCAGTAGTGAGATGAGCAGTTACAAGAGCCAATGAAAAGAAACAAGAAAAACATGCTGATAGTATCACCCTGTCCGGTCTTAGATATGACAGCTACCGTATGACAGTAGACAGTGAGCTACCGTATGACAGTACTACCTGCTTCTGTTAGCACCGAATGTTGGGCGATGTTTAAAAAACCCGACACTCCACATTGTGCCAACGGCTTCGGGCGAGGAAAGGCAACCTAAAGACAATGTCATGGCAGGGCAGACCAGGCTTTAAGCCTTGGTTGGCAACTGGTCTAGGAGAGAAGCTCAGACAGGCGAAAGCTTCTGCAGCTTGTCTGTTCCAGACGTATTGGTGTTACCTTTCCTCTGGAATACACTAGACAGGAAGAGAAGGGATCATGCTGCATGGGCAACACGTGGTCTCTAAATTCAGCCCAGGCATGGAGAGGTATAACTCCATTTTACAAACTATCGTCTGTCAAGATGGCAAGGTGCCAGTCAGTATAGTTTAATATTGCTGTAAATAAAGATTTTCATGCTTAGTTTTATAAAAGTGAATTATGGTACAGTTACTGAATGTATGATCATACACAGTAAAGATTTTGAAAGCTGATCTTCGTACTATTAAAATGCATAGCAAACTGAACAGCTCATATCACTGCCCAAAAGTTCTTTACCAGTTGCACTGCCTCATGCATTCTCAATGCCCAAGATTGTCTGCAATATGTATACTGCCACTTCCTTAACTTTTTTTTCCAAACCACTGATATTTAACATTGTTTAACTCAGGTTAACTCAATCCCTGGCCTTACTGTCATGGGCTATTTCTGCTTGTAGCACAATGTAACAAACCATCATCTGTCAGTGCAGTCAGGTGCCAGTGAGTGATATTTAATATGACCAAAGTATTTCAGTCTCCCCAAGATGTGACGTTGTTAGTGAGCCAGGTTTTCTTCCATATTCAGATCCTGAATGTCAGCATTTTCTTTGTTGATCAACAGTATTGTAAGAACTGTTCTGTAATATTTTAAGAATTTTTCTATAACATTCAAGATTACAAGCCTCTATCTTAAGTGAAACAAAAAATGGACCTACGCTCCCATTCTCATGTTGCCACGGAAAAAAAGACAAATGAAATGTTGACATTTTAATGGCTACTGAGAACATGTAATATAAAAACATCCAAAAGCTAGAAATCAAAACATTTAAAATAATTTTCACATCCTTGACTAAAATTCAGTATGAACAATGTACAGTAAAATTTCTGATTAACATTACATTTTAAAAACAGGTAAACTGTATGCTAAATAAACATTCAACTTGAGCATGGAATGGTTCAACATACAGTACATTTTATTGCCATATTAAGAATCAATCTTGTGGCAAATTTATATTCAGAATTAGTTTATATTTAAGAATCAATATAATTGTGCTGCATATGTAAGAATCAAATTCACAGATTTATGCAATAAATCGAGTCAAAGATCACACTGACAATCACAAAGTAAACCACTACACAAAAGACCTGACAAGTAAAACACCTCACACACAAGATCTAACTGACAAGTAAAACCCCTCACACACAAGATGTAACTGACAAGTAAGACACCTCAAACACAAGACCTAAGTGACAGCAAGTAAAACACCTCACACACATGACCTAACTGACGGCAAGTAAAACACCTCACACACATGACCTAACTGACAGCAAGTTAACCTCACATACAAGACCAAACTTACAGCAGGTAAAACACCTCACACACATGACCTAACTGACAGCAAGTTAACCTCACATACAAGACCGAACTTACAGCAGGTAAAACAACACACACAAGATCTAACACAGCAGCAACACATACAAGACCTAACACAGCAGGTAAAACCTCACATACAAGACCTACCTGCCCGACAGATAAACACCTCACACAAAAGACCTAAATGACTTAAAAGCAAGTAAAACACCACAGATAAGACCTGACAGCAAGTAAAACACCCCACAGAAGACCTAACTGAGCAAGTGAAACACCCCACATACAAGATCTAACTGGCAGCAAGTAAAACACCTCACATACAAAACCTAACTGACAGCAAGTAAAATACCACCACATACAAGACCTAACTGACAGCAAGTAAAACACCACATACAAATCATAACTGACAAGTAAAACACCACATACAAGACCTGACAAGTAAAACACTACCACATACGAGACCTAACTGTCAGCAAGTAAAACACCACATACAAGACCTGACAAGTAAAACACTACCACATACGAGACCTGTCAGCAAGTAAAACACCACATACAAGACCTGACAAGTAAAACACTACCACATACGAGACCTAACTGTCAGCAAGTAAAACACCACATACAAGACCTAATTGACAGCAAGTAAAACACCACATACAAGACCTAATTGACAGCAAGTAAAACACCACATACAAGACAATTGACAGCAAGTAAAACACCACATACAAGACCTAATTGACAGCAAGTAAAACACCACATACAAGACCTAACTGACAAGTAAAACACCACATACAAGACCTAACTGACAGCAAGTAAAACACGACATACAAGACCTAATTGACAGCAAGTAAAACACCACATACAAGACATAACTTACAAGTAAAACACTACCACATACAAGACCTAACTGTCAGCAAGTAAAACACCACCACATACAAGACCTAACTGACAGCAAGTAAAACACGACCACATACAAGACCTAACTGACAGCAAGTAAAACACCACATACAAGACCTGACAAGTACAACACTACCACATACAAGACCTAACTGACAGCAAGTAAAACACCACATACAAGACCTGACAAGTAAAACACCACATACAAGACCTGACAAGTAAAACACCACCACATACAAGACCTAACTGACAGCAAGTAAAACACCACATACAAGACCTGACAAGTAAAACACCACATGCAAAACCTGACAAGTAAAACACCACCACATACAAGACCTAACTGACAGCAAGTAAAACACCACATACAAGACCTGACAAGTAAAACACCACCACATACAAGACCTAACTGACAGCAAGTAAAACACCACATACAAGACCTAACTGACAGCAAGTACACACCACCACATGCAAGACCTAACTGACAGCAAGTAAAACACCACATACAAGACCTAACTGACAAGTAAAACACCACATACAAGACATTACTGACAAGTAAAACACCACCACATACAAGACCTAACAGCAAGTAAAACACCACATACAAGACCTAACTGACAAGTAAAACACCACATACAAGACATTACTGACAAGTAAAACACCACCACATACAAGACCTAACTGACAAGTAAAACACCACATACAAGACATGACATAAGTAAAACACCACATACAAGGCCTGACAAGTAAAACACTACCACATACAAGACCTAACTGTCAGCAAGTAAAACACCACCACATACAAAACCTAACTGACAGCAAGTAACACACCACCACATGCAAGACCTAACTGACAGCAAGTAACTGACAGCAAGTAACTGACAGCAAATCAAACACCACCACATGCAAAACCTAACTGACAAGTACAACACCACATACAAGACCTAACTGACAAGTAAAACACCACATACAAGACCTAACTGACAAGTAAAACACCACATACAAGACCTAACTGACAAGTAAAACACCACATACAAGACCTAACACAGCAAGTAAAACACCACATACAAGACCTAACTGACAGCAAGTAAAACACCACATACAAGACCTAACTGACAGCAAGTAAAACACCCTACATACAGAACCACACTTAAGTACAATACCTATAATACCTAACTGAAAGCAAATGAAACACCCACACACAAGATCTGATGGCAAGTAAAACACCCCACACAAGACCTAATCAACAGCAAGTAAAACACGACACACAAGATCTAACTGACAAGTAAAACGCCCCACACAATACCCAATTGACAAGTAAAACGCCCCACACAATACCCAATTGACAAGTAAAACACCCCACACAATACCTGACTGACAAGTAAAACACCCCACACAACATCTAATTGATGAGTAAAACACCCCAAACAATATCTAACTGACAAGTAAAACACCACACATGACCTAACTTACAGCAAGTAAACACCTCACACGCAAGACCTAAATTCATTAGATAAATAAATACTCATCCTGTTCTATTATGACAAGTTTCGAAATATATACACATGAATAAATTAAATGCTTCTGGTTAAACTGACCTTGACCAACCCAAAGAAATCCTGTACAAAATCTGAACATAAATCAATATCTTAAGTTTACATAAAAGTATCCTGGCAATATGTTAGGGCCACTGTGTGACAATACGGTTCAATAAAGATAAACTGGGTATCTGGTTAAACTTTTAAAATCTAACATTCAGCTGATCAGGCCAGGCATTACAGCCATAATGGTAAGAATTTTGTCTTGCCAGCTGGCGCAAGCATTCTTGTCTCTCCACAGATCTTGGCCCACAGTGCTCTTCAATAGAGCTGATACCTCTTCAGGTCTCAGTCCATCCTTGCATCATTTCTCTAGGTCTGTCTCTGACCATCTCCCTATCTTTCCAGTCATCACAATATTTTCCAATCCCTCATATGACCAAAGAAAGCTGTATTTCTTATATCTGTAATTAATGTTCTATCATTAGTCTTATTGTTTTCAGGCAAAGGCTAATGAAAGTAGAAAATCCATTAAACCATAAAAAAGACGAACAGCAGTCTATGCTGGATAAAATAAATGAAACCACTCTTGCCGACTGGCAAGGCACATGATTCTGACCATTATGGCTGTAATGCAGGCCTGGTAAACTGCATGCCAGATTTCTGAGAAAACAGTTTCATCTGGCAGACTGACACTAAAAATTGAACCTAGATTATTATGACTAAGGCAATGCACTAAAGATAGCCCAAACAGAAAATCAACATCTGAAGCCTCTTACATTCAGTTAAAGCTTCATGAAAAATTACATGTTATATACATATGTTGCACTTTTATCAGTTCAGTCCAAGAATAACAAAATCTGTCTTAACAAAATCTGTCTTGACAAAATGTTTATATTGTATGTGAATATAAACATGCAAACAATCACACATTCCATCTTTCACAAATCAGCCTTTGATGTGCTGAAAGCAAGTTTGCAGTTGTGAAGGATTCTCGCATCAATAGAATGTAACAGGTGGCAAATGGCAGCCACAAAGAAAGAAGATTCTGAAAAAAGTAGATTCTGATTCAAAACATGTTTTCCCTTAGTTTAATATTAACAACAAAAGTACAATTTATTTCCTGGCATATTGCGTTGCATTCTGATGAGATATAAGGCCATGAGTCATTTTAATTGAAATAAATAACTGACTGAATGTTTGGCATTTTTTACTCCTGGTAATAGCATTCACATTAAGTCTGCATAACCCAGGTCATGACATAACTGAAAGACTTCATTGTGTCTCTACAACTGCTGTGGGGTTAAACATTCAATCAGTATCTATATAAACATTCAATCAGTATCATTTATATAAACATTCAATCAGTATCATTTATATAAACATTCAATCAGTATCATTTATTCACTTCATATGATAGATTAACTCTGCAGTATGCAACTGATGGAATGCAGTGAAATATGCCAAGCAATAAATTGCACAACCTATTGTCTGTGGCTTCTGTGGTTAGATTCTGACTGAATTCAAAGTTAATAAAATGAACTGAGAAACTACCCATTCGTTATCTCAATCTACAGACCAAACTGAGGATCTCAGCTCAGAGCACAACAATATGACAAGATTCCACAAGTTTTACCATAATCCATACAAGGTATATGTGGGGTTTATTATATTTTACCTGGTGGCAAGTCACGCCATATGTACGATTTTCAGATGCAATAGAAACTTGACATGTGCAATACTCACACGGGTCCTGCTTTTTCCTGCTATTGAGATTAGGCATCTTATCCAGTAACAAAATGTGTAGCTTTCCAACAATGGCTGAAAAACTGGGCCACGGATGGAATTGTACACCATGTTAGGCCATGAATGGAAGTGTACACAATGTTAGGCCATGAATGGAAATGTACACAATGTTAGTCCATGAATGGAAGTGTGTATAATGTTAGGCCATGAAGTGTACACAATATTAGTAAATTAATTTGAGAATGACAGCATACATTTTCTGAAAGCCTGTAGACTGCACTGTCAATCCAAGCAAATTTATTAAATGGACAATTTTATATGAAACTTGCCACATAATTATGCTAAAAAGCATGATTCTGTCTACATGCAAATGGAGGATCACTGGTAACTGCTAATAAACATGGTGAAATTAACAACAAAAACTGTCACAAATGCTCTTATAATGGGAATGAAAACTTTCTTGTACAAGCTGGCAAGTATGGTAAAATGTATTTAAACAATATGACATTTCATTTGTACTTTGACAGAACTGAGCTATTTTTAAAATATTCTACATAATTCATATTTGGCATTTACTAAGTGAAAAAACAGCACAAAATTAAAACTGGATGTTAAAAACTATTATAGTGTAAGCCCCATGTTTACAATACAAGATACTGTGAAGATTCAGATAAAATAAAAACAATCAGTGCAACATATTAAGAGATAAAAAATCCGTAACAGTTATGTAAACAAAGAAATACTTCAGAAACTACACAAAATCTATCTTCAGATGGAAAAATCACTGGCTCCTAATATGATAGAATTTCTAACAATTACTGAAAAAACGTTTTTGAATTAAGGAAAAAAATTGATCTAAAAATGTGGCCTTAATTTGATGTATTTATTACCTAATGATATTAAGTCTAAAGAACCTGCAATCAAAAAAAGATTATGTAGTTTAATTGTGTTTTCAGCAAATTCTGCATTTACCATAATCTAATTAATTATAATTATTATAAATCTCAAATTTCAGTTTATATTTATAAAATATGTCAGCGATAATAAAAATGTTTAATTGCTAAAATGTAAATATCTTAAATCACTTTTGTAATCCTGACTATACAATTCTAAATACAAAGACACTCTAAAAAAAAAAAAAGGACAGGTTTTTATAAACAGAATGCTGAATTTCTCTGGCAGCTTTACCTGCCACAACAATTAAATCAGTTTCATAAATTACAGACATTTGCATTGATTGCCAGTGAGTGTGCACTTATGTATATACAAGTATGAATTAAAGCCATGCATTTTTCTGTGTGCGTCCTTTGAGCATCAAGTATAGGTGGAGACGATAGGTCTTGACGGTCATAAACCACCTGACAGACGAACAGATCACTGATGGTTGGGAACTGTCTCAAGGGCCTCACCGGTGGAGCGGGTTCGGGTCACATTCTGATGATAAACAAAAAATGTATATTTAGCTTGGAACCTCATACAGCATATGTCCAATATTTGCATTATGATAGCAGTTCTGGGGAACAGTGGAGTTGAGACAATTGCTTTATGACTAGTTTGTGGAGTGGCTGGCTGAGTGGCTAGAATGCCGGGCTCTCCTTCGGGAGACCCGGGTTCAAATCCTCGGTAAGGTGTGGAGATTTTTTCTGTCTGGGGCAAAAAAAACTAACCTGCACAGTTCGCGGCGACTGCATTAACCAGGCGGCCTTAATTCCCCAGGCTCAGGACCCCCTGTCCTAACCGCAAGGTACTATAGGCAGTAAATGACTTTTTTTTTTAAATGACTAGTTCTGGGTAACTGGTGGAAACAATGTTTGCTTTAAGACTGCAGTTCTTGGTACCATTGTGGAGTGGAGAAAACTGTTTTATGATTGTAGTTCTTGGGAATATTGTGGAGTGGAGAAAACATATGTGATATGAACACAATGACATGGATGTTCAGTGTAAATTGAGTAAATGTGGATGACAATGTGCAGATAACAGATCATGTGCAAACCAAAGACCTGAACAAAACCCAAAAATCCTGAACAAACCAAATATCTGAGCTTCACTAGCAGATAGTGGCTAAGGACAAAAATATATTTGTTTTATTTTCTCCACCACCTCACTAATTGTTAACAGATACACCACCTCACTAATTGTTATAACACCAAATGTTAATCTTATACAAGATGTTCCATGGCAGTTATTGCTTTTGGGGTGGCCGAGTCCCTTCATTGAAATATCAGTAGATGACATAAAGATGGTCACATGACATCTTTTCTTGAATAACCTAGCATAGAGGGTTTCCAGGAATTTTTATTTGTATCGATTTCTTCTTTGTCACATTTTTTTTATTGATTTAGGATAAATAGTACCATGGGGCCGGCTTCGTGGCTTAGAGGTTATGACTTTTCTCCGTAATCTCGTATACTCTCGTAGGTAACGTGATGACGGTGAGAATCAGCAGTGGTTCGAATCGCATCGGTAACTTACAGGGTATGTGAGCCGGCCGCTCAGAAAGCAATGGCAAACTCAGCGTAATCTTGCCAAGAAATCAACATACAGCTGAAAGATGCTGGTGTTGACAGCGATGTCCTGTAAAGGATATGCAAAAGTACCATAGGAATAACTGAAAATTATCCAGTACCAAATTAAGGCTGGGTTGACTTCAGAGCATACAGATCAAGGTAAAAATCCTGCACTGCTGAAGACAGTAGGCTGACCGAGAGTGGTTTACATTCTGTCTCGGCCAGCCCACTGTCTCGGCCAGCCCACTATCTCGGCCAGCCTACTGTCACGTCCAGCCCACTGTCTCGGCCAGCCCACAGTCTCGGTCAGCAAGCACACTTATGTCAGCGCGATTACCAATTGATTATGTGCCCAGGCTTAATTATGTCTATTCAACATTTCACAATCACGAGTTTGCGATCAGGTATTTTTTCACGATTATGCCAATCAAGACTGTCAAGTGACCAACCTTCCAGGTATTTCTGTTTTCAGTTACACTAGAACTTTAACAACCACCCAAGTTCTCGGTCGACCCAGTATAAAATGGTTACAAGTAAATGTTCTGGGAAGTAAAAGCAACAAGTATGATACTGACAAGTAAAACACCCTACAAGATCAAAGAGACAGCAAGTCAAAACAGTATGGAGGACAGCCCCAAATATAGTGTGTATTTTTAATGACTGCAGTGTTTGAAAATATTGCCGGTCCAAGTTTTGTATTCACCCTCTGTAAAGTTCATGCAACATTATAAATACAAAACTTGGACCGGCAATATTTTCAAACACTGCAGTCATTAAAAAATACACCCTGTACTTCATTTGCTTAAGAGTGGAATAATAAAACAAGCTGTACTAACCACAGGTCTGTCTCTGTGTGTGTTGACAGCAGGAATGTTAAGTGCCACAAACTCCACCCTACAGCCGTAGGCTACCGGTGTTAGCTTGATCACCGTGTGAAGTGGCACCTTCAGGTATGGTAGGTTGCCTGCAGAAGAAACCAACAAAACCCTTTAAGCAAAAACAAAATATTTTCACAAAATGAGAAGCAGGTGAAGAACGATATGGCTTAGATATTACATCTATTGGTTTCTGTCAAATAAGGTTTGTGATTTCTTGGCAAGTTTTACGTTAAGTAGTTTGCCAGTGCTTTCTGAACGACCAGCACTCGTCCCACTTTATGGGAAACCAACACTAGGCAGATGGTCTGCTTCCAAATCACCTCAGCAGTGTTTCGAACGTGGTATGCAGGATTACAAATTGCATTCGCAACTCCTTCACCACAGTCAAAATAAATGGGGGAAAAAAAAAAAATAAAAGCATAAAAGCACCCCCCGAATAGACGAATTTCATATACAAAACAATACTGCAGGCTTTAGATATAAATGACAAAACAATAAGCAAGTAAGTTTAACCAAAAGCATGGATTTTTCAGGATACAAATGGCAGCAAAATTAAATCCAAGCAATGCTAGACTATAAAGCAGAAACAGCGATATGCTATGCAAATGATTACTATTAATGGTAAAATAAGTTACAGCTGCCGTTACTGCTACATTTGTTGCCGAATTCATAATTAAAGATGCAGTTTGGTCTTGCAATTTAACATATCAGTGTTCAAGATTATGGGCCTCTAAATATGTCAAATGACTAATTTATAAAATGCTGTCACAATGTCTGGCTACATTTAAGATAATGTTGCCAGTTTGTAAGCCTAAAAGTCCAAATCTATGAAACCCTGTATAACAAAAACCGCAGATGGGTTAGAAATATACTAACTCTGTTGCGCATTACATCATGTTTGTGCATAAATTGAACCATTGTGATTATCTTGGAATGACAATATGACTTGCACATAAAGTTTTGCAGTGTAGGCCTCTAATGGGATAAATATGAAGGAATATGACAACCGGTGTTAAATTACAAGATGACTGATACAACAAAAAAGAGATTCATGAGAAAAATACTCAATGTATCAAGACAAATAAGAAATTACATCACAACTAAAGTGGGGGGTAATAGCAGTGCCAAATTTCACTAGAAAACATGAAGTCAAAATGGTTCAGCCACATAACGAGGCTACCAACTGACAGTATACCACAGCAAGCAATGATGTACAGACCAGATGGAGCCAGAAGAAGAGGTCGACCATATAAACGATAAGAGGGAATAGCAGTCCATGGGAAATCGTGATAAACGAATGAGAACCTCAGCACTGCATGGACTCTAGCACTAGCAAGGATCCAAATGTGCATACCAGAAACACATGCTATACATTTATTTTATTTTTGGAGTGGGCTATGACTTTTTACTGGGATTTATAATTTTCAAATTTTGCCTTTGTAGGAGATTACCATTTTTCATTTACTGTGAGAATGTTTGCACAGTCCTTAATGGTGTACTTTTGTCCAAGAAAACTAGACATGAATGACCATCCCAGGATCTAGGAAGAGTAGACTAGTTACTAGAGATCTGCAGCTCACAAAGTGAAACCAACTAGGTCTGCTGGAGCCAGAAGTGGATCAAGCTCTTTACTACATCACAGCATGGGAGGCTACTCCATTAAAGCATGGTACAGCATGGGAGACAAAGCATGGTACAGCATGGGAGGCTACTCCATTAAAGCATGGTACAGCATGGGAGGCTACTCCATTAAAGCATGGTACAGCATGGGAGGCAAAGCATGGTACAGCATGGGAGACAAAGCATGGTACAGCATGGGAGACAAATCATGGTACAGCATGGGAGGCTACTCCATTAAAGCATGGTACAGCATGGGAGGCTACTCCATTAAAGCATGGTACAGCATGGGAGGCTACTCCATTAAAGCATGGTACAGCATGGGAGACAAAGCATGGTACAGCATGGGAGACAAAGCATGGTACAGCATGGGAGGCTACTCCATTAAAGCATGGTACAGCATGGTACAGCATAGAAGGCTACTCCATTAAAGCATGGTACAGCATGGTACAGCATAGAAGGCTACTCTATTAAAGCATGGTACAGCATGGGAGACAAAGCATGGTACAGCATGGGAGACAAAGCATGGTACAGCATGGGAGACAAAGCATGGTACAGCATGGGAGACAAAGCATGGTACAGCATGGGAGGCTACTCCATTAAAGCATGGTACAGCATGGGAGGCTACTCCATTTAAGCATGGTACAGCATAGAAGGCTACTCCATTTAAGCATGGTACAGCATAGAAGGCTACTCCATTAAAGCATGGTACAGCATGGGAGACAAAGCATGGTACAGCATGGGAGACAAAGCATGGTACAGCATGGGAGGCTACTCCATTAAAGCATGGTACAGCATGGGAGGCTACTCCATTAAAGCATGGTACAGCATGGTACAGCATAGAAGGCTACTCCATTAAAGCATGGTACAGCATGGGAGGCTACTCCATTAAAGCATGGTACAGCATGGGAGGCTACTCCATTAAAGCATGGTACAGCATAGAAGGCTACTCCATTAAAGCATGGTACAGCATGGGAGGCTACTCCATTAAAGCATGGTACAGCATGGGAGGCTACTCCATTAAAGCATGGTACAGCATGGGAGGCTACTCCATTAAAGCATGGTACAGCATAGAAGGCTACTCCATTAAAGCATGGTACAGCATGGGAGACAAAGCATGGTACAGCATGGGAGACTACTCCATTAAAGCATGGTACAGCATGGGAGACAAAGCATGGTACAGCATAGAAGGCTACTCCATTAAAGCATGGTACAGCATGGGAGACAAAGCATGGTACAGCATGGGAGACAAAGCATGGTACAGCATGGGAGACAAAGCATGGTACAGCATGGGAGGCTACTCCATTAAAGCATGGTACAGCATGGGAGACAAAGCATGGTACAGCATGGGAGACAAAGCATGGTACAGCATGGGAGACAAAGCATGGTACAGCATGGGAGACAAAGCATGGTACAGCATGGGAGACAAAGCATGGTACAGCATGGGAGACAAAGCATGGTACAGCATGGGAGACAAAGCATGGTACAGCATGGGAAGCATGGTACAGCATGGTACAGCATAGAAGGCTACTCCATTAAAGCATGGTACAGCATAGAAGGCTACTCCATTAAAGCATGGTACAGCATAGAAGGCTACTCCATTAAAGCATGGTACAGCATAGAAGGCTACTCCATTAAAGCATGGTACAGCATGGAAGGCTACTCCATTAAAGCATGGTACAGCATGGGAGGCTACTCCATTAAAGCATGGTACAGCATGGGAGGCTACTCCATTAAAAGCATGGTACAGCATGGGAAGCTACTCCATTAAAAGCATGGTACAGCATGGGAGGCTACTCCATTAAAGCATGGTACAGCATAGAAGGCTACTCCATTAAAGCATGGTACAGCATGGGAGGCTACTCCATTAAAGCATGGTACAGCATGGGAGGCTACTCCATTAAAGCATGGTACAGCATGGGAGGCTACTCCATTAAAGCATGGTACAGCATGGGAGGCTACTCCATTAAAGCATGGTACAGCATAGAAGGCTACTCCATTAAAGCATGGTACAGCATGGGAGACAAAGCATGGTACAGCATGGGAGACTACTCCATTAAAGCATGGGAGACAAAGCATGGTACAGCATAGAAGGCTACTCCATTAAAGCATGGTACAGCATGGGAGACAAAGCATGGTACAGCATAGGAGGCTACTCCATTAAAGCATAAAGCATGGTACAGCATGGAAGACAAAGCATGGTACAGCGTGGGAGACAAAGCATGGTACAGCATGGGAGACAAAGCATGGTACAGCATGGGAGGCTACTCCATTAAAGCATGGTACAGCATGGGAGGCTACTCCATTAAAGCATGGTACAGCATAGAAGGCTACTCCATTAAAGCATGGTACAGCATAGAAGGCTACTCCATTAAAGCATGGTACAGCATAGAAGGCTACTCCATTAAAGCATGGTACAGCATGGGAGGCTACTCCATTAAAGAATGGGAGGCTACTCCATTAAAGCATGGTACAGCATGGGCTACTCCATTAAAGCATGGTACAGCATAGGCTACTCCATTAAAGCATGGTACAGCATAGGCTACTCCATTAAAGCATGTCCATTAAAGCATGGTACAGCATAGGCTACTCCATTAAAGCATGGTACAGCATAGGCTACTCCATTAAAGCATGGTACAGCATGGGAGGCTACTCCATTAAAGCATGGTACAGCATAGAAGGCTACTCCATTAAAGCATGGTACAGCATGGGAGACAAAGCATGGTACAGCATAGGAGGCTACTCCTTAAAGCATGGTACAGCATAGGAGGCTACTCAAAATATTGTAAAAAGACAAGCAGATGGCAATGAAACAACTGGTCATCTCCAATGACAGGGACAATATGGCACACAAGCTCAGATCAAATCATCAGAATGGAATCCACATGAGAATTTAAACAATCTCAGACGTACATGAGATTCTAGCTTGAGATGACAAGGTGACTAAATGATTCTTGTTTTCTATTTTGAAATGGTGCTAATAAATTAAGTTTGTTAAAGACTGGAAATTTAAAACAAGGATACAATTATATTTTTATCTGGCAAACATTCAGTATATATTTACTTAAGTACACCAGACATAAAAATACAAGTCAAAGTGTCTTACATTCACTGCAACTTTCAACTTCAAGACTACCTCAAATCTTAACTATACCTCAAACCTTAATACAAGCCAGTGTAACAAAAGTGCTGCCCAAATCAGATGTTTTCAATCAACATGTTGGACTAAACAGCACATTTATAGGAGGCAACAGGATATACAAGAAGAATGCTCCCACCTGAGAAGTGGAATTAGTTCCTTCACACACCCACCACCCGAGAAGCGCAACCGGACAACCGTGGCATTAGGAATGTCCACATGTGGGCTGTTCTCTACAAATAGTAATACATTGTCAAACTGGAAGATCTCTAGATGCAAAGCCACTGTTAAATCTACAACTTAGCTGAAATGCCTCAAATCTACAACTTAGCTATAAAGCTTAAAAAAATCTATAACTTAGCTGCAAAAATTCATCACTTTGCAACTTGATTGCAAAGCCTCATAATTCAACCTAGCTGCAAAGCCATTAACAAAGTCAACATCGCTAGCTGTAAAGCTACTGCTAACTCTACCATACCAATTTATCTTTCTAGCTGCAATGCCCCAAATCTGTAACTTGGCTCCAAAGCCACTGTTAACTATATCAGTCTATTTCTAGCTGCAAAGCCACTGTTGAGTAAATCTAATATCTGGCTGCAAAGCCGCTGCATTGTTAGCTGCAAAGCCACTAATTCTATATCAATCTACATATCTAAACAAATCTACACCTCTAGCTACAAAAAAGTCACTGTCAACTGCATCAATCTACATCTCTAGCTGCAAAATAAAAACTTTGGGTACTGTCCCTGCAATTAATATAACTGAAGTTTTCAATTAAAAGCCTGGCCAAAAGATAACTGAAACTTAAGCATCATTCAAGGATTAACATTCAAAACAATGTATTTCATGCCTGGTATAGTGTTTCATAGAAATCCACTTAGTATGCACCTGGCGAGTTGCAGCGAAAAATGCCAAGCAAAAAATTGTGCAATAGTTTGTTTACAGCATGTTTAAATCTAGGATTATATTAAATCTTTCTTCCAATGCTTTTATTTGTCACACCAGATATATAATCCAAACAAGATACAAACTTTACTGTTTATCTGAGGGGTGCTAGATCTGTATAACTTTCCCCATGGGCCTAATAGAGGGCTATACTTGGGATTTCAAATGCAAATTAACTAGAACAGAGGTGAATGTCTAATTTTGAGACTGTCTTAAAAGAAAAGACAGCGGCTATAATTTATATCAAAGTTATGCCTTAAAATAAATTCCCTTGGAAAGTCAAAATATGAGTTTTAATATTAAGAATGATGTATTGGTGCTCTGGTTGCTTGAACCTTGCAAAGGTCACCAGGCTGGTATTGAGACCTTCCCGCTGGCTCACTATTGAAGCGATACAAAGATATTGTATCTCAATGGGGACCTGTTGCAAATCTCACCTCTCCAAGCTCAGAAACAAACGGTGTAATGGAACTGGAACTTCATATCTGCATACAGGCATATTGAGATATAAACCTGGTCATGATTCTGCACAGCACATATGGACTGACTGGGATGTTTCCCTCGTGGGTTTTTAGGTGTTTTATTGTCACCATTGAAAGAGGTTAAGACACAAAGACAACTCTCAAACAAAGAGGCAGTCATATTTATAGCAGTCAACATTTTTTTTGGCAAAATGAGAAAAAAACATGACGAAAAATTTATGGAAAGAGATGAAAAATACAATGACTAATAAACCCTGGACTGAACACAAACTGCAATAAATACATTTAATGAACACTAAAGCAATTACTAATAAACCCTCTATACAGTTACTAATAAACCCTCTATACAGTTACTAATAAACTCTCTATACAGTTACTAAGAAACCTTGCACTAAGTATAACTAACAAACCCTGCTATTAATATAATGTAATGAAAACTAATGCAATTACTAATGAACCCTGTTACAAACCCTGCATTAAGTACTAATTTACTAATGCATGGTGCATGCATGATTGAATGAGCAAATTGACGAACACCAAATAACTGGATTTAAAAAAAAAAAAAAAAAACTCAACTGGATTTTAGAGGGAAAAAATCTAATTTGTTCCAATGAACGATTAATGACTCGACTCAAAATGTTTAAATATGAATCATTGAATGACTGGGTTTAACAAATTTACTAATGAAACCTAATTGGATTCATAAAAATTAAAATTTACTATTAAACACTGAATGATTGAATTTTATCAAATTTACTAATATTATATTAAAATAATTGACAAATAAACCCTGAATTCTGTTATAACAAACTAACCATAAGCAATATATTTAAATATTGAATTAAACCTGAATGAATTCAAGAATAATACATTTACTTTTATACTCAGCAGATCCTTTACAACAAGAAATCAATATCGAAGACTGGTTAAAGACATTTGAGAAAACTGGGCAAGTATAAATGTCTGGAACATAACTATGGAGGGAAGTGGACCGGGAAAGGAGATGACAGACGATTCAAGATATGAGATATTTTCATATGACACCAACAGCTGCAGGAGATTCTGAAAAACTTAAGGGAGAAAATTCTACACAAGACAAGCCATGGGATGATAAGTATAATTCTATGGTGGTGAATGGAACATTAATATGTTACAGACGATTCAAGATACGAGATATTTTCATATGACACCAACAGATGCAGGAGATTCTGAAAAACTTACGGGAGAAAATTCTACACGGACGAGCCATGGGATGATAAGTATAATTCTATGGCGGTGAATGGAACATTAATACGTTACCACTTAACTGAGTTATAACTGATGATGGATGTCAACAGGACAAAGATATGTTGGGTAGGGTAAAGTTATGCAGACAATATTACAAGCCTGAAGCAAGTATATAGATCAATTGCTTAGAGAGAAAAATGGAAAACAAAATTACAAGGCAAAATAAAGAACTAAACATGGCAAATACTAGTAAACTGGGATACACAGATACACAAAACTGGTGTATCAGTACCAAGAAAATGCATTTAAAAAATGCTAAAAGAAATTTTGCATAGAGAACTCACCTGCACTCTTGTCTTGAAAATAGGCCAGGAGACATCTCAGGACGGCCTGATGGCATATGACCATGACATTCTCTTGCCGTTCAAGCTCCTGTGAGAGAGAAACCATTTTATTGACCTCATAACTTACAATAGCCTTTCTGCAGACATTCATGTCCATAAATAACATACATGTCACTTTTCAAATAGGGAAAAACACTGCGGTCGGTTCTACTGATAAGAGTGACTTAGTTGACTATTAGCAAGAGGAAGGCGAGAAAGAGAAGGAAGAAAAAAGGGAGAAAGAAGGGAATGTAGTTTGACAAGAAGAAGAGCAGGTAAGTTAATATTAAAAATATATAGTGGTAAACTTACCAGAATGACAGGTTCCAACCTAGCCACCAAATCTTGGTATGACTGAAACAAATTCAAACATTCAGTGAATGCTAATTCTAGAAACATCTGTGGTGTAAAAATTCATACATGCTTACAAAACAATGACAATCTGTTGAAAATGAGTTAAGATTACGGACAGATCGATCATTCTATTATGAGTGGCTATCAACTATTGTGGATAAGCAGAGGTCAAATTCTTCTAGAGAGACACTTGTAAATTAAGACAGAAGCAAGGAAGAGAAGAAACAAGAGAAGCGAAAGAGAAGAAAGAAAAAGATGTGAAACAGAAAAGAGACAGATGAGAATCAAAAGAAAGAAGCGAGAGAACAGGGTGAACAGACAAGACAAGGGGTGAACAGACAAGACAAGGGGTGAACAGACAAGACAAGGGGTGAACAGACTAGACAAGGGATGAACAGACAAGACTAGGGGTGAACAGACAAGGGATGGAACAGACAAGACAAGACAGAATAGTCAAACTACACATGTGGGTAAATACTAGGCAAGAGAGGAAGATTAAGTGGCAAGCTTAAGCAGCTGGCTGTTAACTAAAACAATTTCAAATGACAGGATTATAGAGAGATGACAGGATTATAGAGAGATGACAGGATTATAGAGAGATTGACAGTCACTGTCTACTCCAGGCCAGACATCTAAAGTACCCCTTTTGCATTCCATTACGGTATATTCTGGACCACAGCTACAAGCATCAGCAATTGGAGAAACAATTCTATATGTGAAACATCGATTCTTAGCTGCTTGACCCCCGCCCTAGCCACATGTCTGGCTTTGATATAATCATCACATGGACTTTAAACACGTTTCCAGTCCACAAGGAAATGAGCAGCTTTTGTTTATTTATATTTTTTTTATGTAGAGTTTTTCCATGTAGTTGTATATATTTGTTTGTGTGCTGATGAAGGCTTTGGCCGCAACATCCATTTTGCTACTTATGATCATGTTCTATTAAAGCTAACTATACTGATCTTATCAAATTTATTCCTTATGGTAAACTTGGAAAAAGACAGGGTTTCTACCATACCTCCCCGCTTGGATATCTGTAGTGATACTTGTCCTGGTCGCGGTCAGCAAAGTCCTGAGGGTACTGCTCCTGTATCTCCTCATAGGTCATCCCCTCACAGATACCCTGAAATTAGGCAATATCATCACATACTTTCAAAAGATGCATAGTCTAAGCTGCTTAGTGGTACATGTGTACAAGCGAAAATATGTTCTTGAACAATATTGGACCAGTACTATGTTTAGACTGAAAGAACTGTCTTGTACAAAAAGACAGTTTTTACAGCCATATGTATGTGCAGGCAAGCACTTTTAACTGCAAGCGGACTGCAGGACAACTGCACTGCTAAATATTAGCTCAGAAAGGTCTATCCTAGAGCTGAAACAAACCCCAAATGTAAAATGCAAGCCTGCATGTTTTGCTTAAAAGTGTATACAGGAAACAAGTGCAAATATATGCTTATTCCTAGCAAATGAAAAGATATCTGTCACATGATTGTAGTGATGCAAATTATGATAGGGGTAATTCACCATATGAGATACTACCCAGAGTTGTATATTGGGCATTCAGATATACTAGGTGGTACGATACTTCCCAGAACCAAGGCAACACATCTGTCCTTGGAACTGAAGCTTAGGCTCCCCACACACATACACTTGACAAGGGTGGATTAGCAATAGATCCACCCGGGCCTAGACGGCAACCTAGTTAACTTTTATTGCTGAAAATGACAAAGTACCCATTTTAAAAGTTTAGTGAAAGCTGGAGCTGTATTGGTTGGAAAAATCCTACCACCATTTGACACTGAACCTGGACAAATGTCTTGGCAAATAAGTGCACCAACCACCGCAGCTCATAAACTCCGCTTGTGTGTACATGCATTTGCGTGTAAAAAAACAACAACAAAACTTAACTTAATGAGCAAAAAAAAATTAGAAAGCACAATAGATACAGAAAATTATCCAGATCAAACACTATACATGTAGAAAATATAATCAAACTATATATATATATATATATATATATATACATAAAGATAGTACAAGCAAACGATACATGTAGAAAGTAAATACAAGCAAAGACTATACAAGTAAGTCCAAGCAAAGAAGTACAAGTAAACACCATAAAAAGCAGACACTATACATGAAAGTATGAGCAAACACTACACATGTATAAAATTAATATAAGCAAACACTATACATGAAATTATAAGCAGACACTATACATGTAGAGAGTAAATACAAACAAAGACTATACATGTAGAAAATTAAACTATTCAACATACAGCATCAATTTCATTGAGTGCTTTCCAGTGCTCTTTTGGTGCATCTATGAGTCTGGCACTTTGAATAGTCCTCTTGAGCTCACTAGTCCACACTTTCAGATTTGGGATGTTCTCATTCTTCACAAACTTGGCAAGTTCAATGGCATACTGCAGAATAAAATGAACAGGAAATGACACTGTTCCCAAGCGCCTGAAGACAGGGGATAGGCAGATGTGCTTATAAGACAAAAAACAATGCTCAAGCAAATAATAGAGATACAGACTTAACAGAAGTGACATTTGGCCACATGAGAAGACAGAACTGCAAAGATTTGTGGAAAGAGACAAGAGAAAAATTGAATCAAATTGATACATGTTGCATATTGCAAAATGTGGAGAAGACAAGAGAAGAAATAAATCAAATTGATATGTGTTGCATATTGCAAGATGTGGAGAAGACAAGAAAACAAGAATCAAACTGATACATGTATATCACAAGATGTGGAGAAGACAAGAGAAGAACTGAATCAAATTGATACATGTATATCGCAAGATGTGGAGAAACATGATTGTCCATGATGATTAACTAAACAGTCCATTTCTCCTTTTACCATGATTAACAGCCAAAAACAAATAAAAGACATAGCAAATACATTTAATATGCGTAACAATTACATTGGAATTTAAATCAAACATTTGCTACATAGAAATTTGTCCTGAAGCTGTTTTCTGCTTTGAGTCTGATGTGATAAAGCCCTATTGCAATTCCAATTTTCAAAACAAAAATTCCAAATTTGGCCTCGTTCAACCTGCTTCCTCAGCGTCGGTTGTTGAGGTCCATGATTTTTGTGGGTTTGTTCACCCTAATTCTTGTCTTGTGAGTCCTATCTCGGACTGATTATGTTGGTTTGTGTCTGTGACGTCAGCTGGGGGTTCGATAGGTGGCTGTCCTTTGTGCTTGTCTTTTCTTGTGGTTTTCTTTGTTGGTGTAGGCTCCTGGCTCGTCTGGCTTGACTTGCTGTAGTCCTTATAGTCCTTATAAGGTATTAGGTCTTTTAGTCTCCTTTGTTGTGTATTTTCTGTAGGAGCTTTTCGACGTTTCTATTTTCCTTCTTGTACTTTGTTTTATCTTTGAGTTTTAGCTTCTGCCATTCGAGTTTTTCCTCCGCGCTCAGCCATGGTATTCTCTCTCCATCTATGTAGTACGAGTAGTCGGTATCCTGTTCCAAGTGTCTAGTTGGGTATTCTACCTGTCTCCTGAGTTTTTTTGGTTTCTTCTTTTCTCTTTCAATCCAGCACCTTTTGAATTCCTCGTGTCTGAGTTTCTCAATCCTTGCTGACTCTCGTAGCTCCTCCATGGTAGGAGCCTCTACATGTCATCCTCAGGGTGCTCGTCTTGGTTTTCTTTGGATGTCTGGCTGGATATTGTCCTGGCTGGGTTGCTGGTTTTGTCTAGCGGGTCCGGCTCATCCTCTAGTTGGATGTCATCTTGCAGTTTCTGTGTGCTTTTCTGTTTCTTGTGCTGGTTTGTTTTGGGTTGGCTCCCTTTCAGTTGTTAGAATCTCACCTCGCTTTGATGTCTCGCAGAATCTCTTCATTCGCGGGAAAATATCACGTGGAAAGTCCAACAACAAGAAACACGCTGTAGCCAAGATGTGCAGCATGGGAGCCGACAAGAAGAAGAACGTGGAGAGCCCACCTGCTAGCCGCATCAAAGAGCCTGATACTACAGCTATTACTGAAGCTACCACGAGGGAGAAGATCGACAGCCCAACTCAGACAAGAATCAAGACAACAGAGAAGAAGGAGAAAGACCAGAGCCGGGAACACCGACTCAAAAACAGTCCGATGGGTTGTCAAGAGGATCCAAGTGGAGCTGACAGATGAAATCCTGAAGCAGCTACGAGAAGCGAATCTTCACATCCGATTCTTGAAGGCGGAGCAGCTCCCCACCTACTCCAAGATACCTACAACCTTGGCAGTGGTAACGTCGGAGGGCAGCGAAATGCCGACCACAGTATCAATCAGCAAGAAAATACAACAGCCAGAGAGATTCATCCCAAGAGTCAATCAATGTTCAAGATGCCAGAGGGCCGGCCACAGCAGAGCAACATGTCACAGTAAGACATCTGTCGATACTGCGCCAATTACGCCTTCAAGGAGTGTCCGCTGGCCAAACTGGACACAGACTTCTGAGCACCCAACAACAAAAGAAAGTGCGCCAACTGCCTGAGCAAACATGGAGCAAGATACCTTGGCTGTCTGTACCTGCAAAGACACAGAGACGTCTTAAAGATTGCCATCACCACAAAGACACCATACAACGAAGCAATGTGGAGGTGCAAGACAGCAACATGCATCTCACAAGCCAAAAAAGAGCAACTGCAAAGCCAGATTGAGGAGCTGAAGAAGCAAGTCAAACTATTGCAAACATCGGCACCAACCAGCGACAATGGGAAACTTCTTGCCAAAATAAAGGAGATCCAGCGGGACATCAAACAAGAGGTGGAGAATATGAGGCAGATGACGAAGATAGATAAAGCCCTTACATTTTGTAGGCTTAAATACAGAGAAATAGATCAGTCTTTTCTTACTTAGCAGGTAATAGTCCAGGCATCAAAACCTCATCCAGCCATGCTTGCGACAACGTGATTCCCTATTAAGTTTGATAACAAGCCTGCATTACATCTTATACTATGTGTCATGTTTTCTCTACTGAGTAAGTCTACTTACCATTTCCCCCTGCTCGCTGAGATCACTGTCACCTCCGATACGCCCCTCTATGTTCATCATGCTTTCTCCATGCTGGAAAAAATTTTTTTTCATTTGAGACATGCTAAATAGCTGGCAGCGTTTACATCAAACAGCCGGCAGCATTTACATCAAACAGCCGGCAGCATTTACACCAAGCAGCCGGCAGCGTTTACGCCGCCAAACAGCCGGCAGATCTGATGCCAAACAGCTGGCAGATCTGATGCCAAACAGCTGGCAGATCTCATACCAAACAGCTGGTAGATATACCAAACAGCTGACAGTGCAGATATACTCAGTTGCCATGACAGAGCTTAATACTGAACAGCCACCATGACACATACTAAACAGCTGCTCTGGCACATGTAAAACTAAACAGCTGGCAGATCAGATAATCTTAGGCGCAATAGCACATCTAATACTAAACAGCCACCATGACACATCTAATATTAAACAGCCGCCATGACATCTAATACTAAACATCCCCAATGGCACATCTAATACTAAATATCCCCAATGGCACATCTAATACTAAACATCTGGCAGGGCAGATATACTTACCCACCACAGCACTAATACTAAACAGCCGTCATGGCACATAGTAAACAGCTGTCATATCTAAACAGCAATCTATACTAGGCTGGTTGATCTATACTATGTGACATCTGAACTGAACAAGCTTACAAAAATACAGACAACAGATTTACATTTTAAACAGCTGCCAAAGCAGATCTAAGATGGATTTACAAATTTAACAGACAACTTCATAAGCTGATGGCTTCATAAAGAAACCATTTATAAATGCAGACATGACTGACAAATACTGCTGGCAGATTAATAAATCTAACAGTTTACAAGTCCAATAAATTCACAGAAATGCACTGACTTTACAGAAATGTGCAAATATGGGCCACAAACGTATGAAAATGTTGCTCTTAAAACTAGAATATGTCCATTACTTTTATGCCAGTATCATGCAAAATAGTGAAAAACAAGGCTGATAAGCTATTTAAGCTGCCTTCACTAATGAATAAATTAATCCAAGTACCAACAACAAAAAAAGGCATAGCACATTCACCTATACTCTAATATGTGACTAAACCAAAGTAATGAACTATAGCTGAAACCTCAGGTGTCTAACAATATGTAAGATTCAGAATACTTTAAGACAGTTTTCAGACATACAGATAGAGGACTACATGAGAAGTAGAAAAAAGACAAGCCTGTTCAATATCCATCTGCTGGTCCATGCATGATTTATTAAGTGTGCTCTACATGATGCTCATATGACACGGAATATTCAAATGTCAAATTAGATCTTTCAATGGCCTGTTAATTCCCAATGGCGCTAAAAAAACACGGCACCATCTTCCTTTCCCCACTGGAATTGCCATTTACTTTCCCAATCAAGGGTTAATGCTAAGTACATGGGTAGTAGTTGATGCATTGTTTTAATCTGGCCGGTGACTTGTTCTTATTACTGATAATTTAAACAGCTTTGTTCAGCTTTAAGCATACTCACTCGTGTCAAGTATATTGTCCTTGGTAACACATGTATGTTCATTAGGTAGTACACAACCCGACTCTGTAGATGTCCTGAAAATAGATTTTAATTTAGACCATTTAAGGTAAACCCATTGGAAATACTGCCATCAGGTCAATAAATGTTAAGCCATCACTTGGTCACGACATTAAAAAGTAGTTCTATTCCTCACTGCTTGCCCATAAACTTCTTAAAATCATCAAGTATCTTTTACTGGGATGACCTCAAGTCTTAACTCTGAAAAATATGTTGGTGATGAGTCAACTGACATTGCATCAATTGAGACATTCCCAAAATGAGCTTCTCCACAATCTTCAACAGTCAATGAAGAGCATCAATACTAATTAGTACCAGTTATAGTCTATGTATCTTCGAAATGCTGAGTGTTGACCAGGTTTTCTGGTCACTCTCTCCTGTACCATTCTCTCCATGCCATGAAAATGTGTTTCTGTACTTCCATACTACTGACTATTCTAAGAGCACTAAAATCTAAATATTCACTTGAGATGACAAAAATAAAGCTTTCGCTCACAAACAAGAGTGGACCAGTGGAATATTTGGGGAGGGAGGGGGATATATGCGTGCACACACACACACATGCATGAACGCGCACACGCACACACATAAAAAGGTAACTATCAGCTAGTGTAACCAGCTCACCTCGCAGCATTGAACATTAAAAAAATAAAGGATGTTTTTTGTAGAAGTTAAAAAAAAAAAGACCCTTTTACCGTGCCTTCAGGCACATTGGGCGTAAGGTGTAAGCCCCATGTATTTAACAGATCAAGCGGCGCTGGGATTAAATGGTCACCATCATGCCATTCATCTTTACTTGCCACATTTTCTGGCAGCCATCTTAGCTGGACCAACCTGGCAACCCCAGTCAATGTTTAAGCATCTGTCTCAATGGGGATTTGAATATATAACTGCCAGGATAACAAACAAACATGCTAGCCATTGCAATACCTTGCATCCCATGTTATATATTAAAAGATGCAGTACATTCTGATTTTTGGTTGGTGGAGGGTGATAAATGACAAGTCCACAACTTTCAAGTCTGCAGAATAATTATCCAAAGTTTTTTTTTAAAAACTATTATCTTATTTATTTAACCCAAATGTTAATTGCTTAGTTACTTCTTTTCCTGTGAAAACTGGACTTAACTCTGGTGGGTCTTGTATGGGTGTAAAAGCTGGAGGCTTACCACAGACCCAGAAAAAAATATCCTGGCTCTACCAATTACAATGTTAGGGAGCAATCTATTCCATGCTGATAAATATGGACGGTCAGTTCACTTTCCCCCAACAATCAGTCTTGGATAATGTCTGGGTTCTTGTCCTGACTATATTAAGTGACCAAGCTATCCAGGTATTTATCTCTGCCTTCCCTCTGCTCTTTCCCCCATCAAGTTTACCAGTTGTCACCAAGTTTTGCAAATTTATTTCTTGTCACCAAGTTTTGCAAATTTATTTCTTCTCAATGTACCCCAAAAAAATTATTACAAGAAAACATTTTTAAGAGCAAAAAACTAATTTTAAGAAAAGTAAATGGCTTCCTAGCATTTAGTGTATTATTAACCACAATTCTTTAATAAAAACCTGGTATAGTCGAAGGCAAATAAGATAAATCCTAGATGTAAATGAACAACCATCTACATTGTCTCGTATAATAATGTACTGATAGGGAGCTGGAGAAGATTTTTATCAAACATTTCCTTCATGGCACCCCAACCGACAGACAGGGTTTGAATTAGGAAAACTCAGTTTTACTTTTCCAAAAAGACGA
>JACEFZ010006107.1:0-100508 GCA_014155875.1 Cepaea nemoralis | reverse complement strand
GGTCACTAGGTTGTCCGAATGGTACACTAGTGTCCGAACAGTTGCCACCAAGGTTAATGAAGTTGTCACAAAAGTCGCCTGTTGCGTCTTCGTTAGCTGTCATGTGAGAAAAACAGGAAACAAATTTATCCTGAATACAAGGAGTCCCTGTTCTGGGGTTAACAAGATGAAAATAATCATGGAAAACAGAGGTCAGCATGGCTGAATGGAAAAGAGCGCCTGGTCTTAAACTTCTGGTGTGCTGATGCCAGGGTATTGGGTTCAACGTCTACACCAGTCAGCTGGACTGAAATGTTGACTTCTTGTCCTTGAATTGGAGACGTAAATTACAAGTACCTCAGCAGCCAGAGTGGGTTCGCCTGATGGCGAGGGACACTGGTAATAGGGAAAGCCAATTCACATGCAAAAATCAGCCCAGTGCTACTAGAAGTGTATGTATGGTCCACGCTTGAGTTCAAAATGAGGGAACCGAAAAAAGAAAAAAAATGTAAAACCAGACTTTTCTACAGCTTCTAATACACACACAAGGAAAAACATACAGAGAAGAAACATAAAAAAATAACATAAATAATAGTAGACAATATAGGAAAAGAGGATATGCAGAGACAAAATACAGATATTTATTAAAAGAAGACACAAGAATAGAAAGAAGTGAAAAGACGAACAGACATAAAGAAATTAACAGCGCTGTTACGCAATTCATCATCATCATCATCATGTCGCAGGCCCTTTCAAGATGTTATCATGGAGCCCCAAAATGCTTCTTGATCTATTTCATTTCTCCTGCCTCAAGCATCTTCATGCTCAAGGTTTCTGCAATATAATATGTCCATCTTCATGTCCAAGGTTTTGGAAATATACTGTGATTATCTTCATGCTCAAGGTTTCTGCAATGTCCTGTGTCCATCTTCATGCCCATCTTCATGACGTGAGACAAATATTACTACAACAATGACAAAGAGGACATTTAAAGAAAAACAAAATATCCTAACATACAAGAATATACAACTGGATTTATAGAAAGACATTCTCCATATATACAACTGGCAGTCATATATGTTTTGAAAAATGACAATGAATAAATCTAATGAAAAACAATAGAGTCATTGGAGCATGGTGTCATTGAAAAATGATAAAATCTGGCTGGACTGAAAATGGGACAAATAAATAAGTTAAGTTAGTTGCATATCCTATACAGGACGTTGCAGTCACCACCAGCATTTTTTTGCTGTTGTGATTACTTAGCAAGTTTACGCTCAGTAGTTTGCCACTGCTTTCTTAACAACCGGCACCCATTTCATGTCATAAAAAATCAACACAAGACGAACTGTGTCCATAACCTCCTCACCATGGAGCCGGCACAAATAAATCAGTTCTAAATAATATAATAGAACAAGGAAGATTTCTGGAAGTAATCAAAATGAGTCCCATGGCTTGGTCACACCTAACATTGTAGACTAAGAGCACACCTCCACCAAATGGGTCTCAATGACTGCCACTTGCAAATGTGGAGCACCAAGGCAAACAACTCCTGAGTACATTCTACAAGACTGCCCTGACTTTGTCTGACAGAGGGCAGAAATCTGGCCCACAGGGGTTGACATTTTACAATATTCAAATTTAAAAAAAAACAAAAAACAAATGAGAGTTGAAAGAATGGCAGACATAAGTACTCACAGTTTTCTATTATAATTTTCCCCACTGGTACTGTTGAGTTGCTAATGTTGAGAGACTTATCTCTTATGTTAACAAGCAACTTTGCTACATCACTTGGTGGATTTGTTGAGTTCTTCTCATCAATATAAACGTTAACTCTGGTAACCACAGACCCTTTTCTGCAAAATAAATTATAAATGTTAACATGTTGCTATAGGTTGTTTTAATTAAATGCAGTGAAATCACACAAACAATATACCGCCTGGCACAACAGATTACTTGTGTTCTCATTATTCAAATTCATAATGGGAAAAAATGGCTTTGATTGTGAATTGTGATGGCAGATGGAGTCTATTTCATGATCTAGCGATGTGAAAGCTTATGTGGTTAGTGAACTGGCTTGTTGTTACAGTGGTTTGGGGTTCATATCAGAATAGTTGTTGGTTATATTTCATATTTCTTTCTCTCTTTTTCATTATTTCAATCATTCTTTATTGGTGTATGGAAACAAAGTGATCTAGCACACTTAAACACAATGGAAATATGATGATAGGTCCCCTTTCACAAATGATGGATTGATGAAACATCTGAGGTTGTGAATATAATAACACCACCCTGTATGATGTATACAATAAAGATGGTCTCTTTTTAGCATTGTATGAAAGACAAAATAGGGACAGAGGAAAAGAAAAGAAGATTTGTGATAAGATTAAAAAATGTGAGGTCAGCATGTCCAAATGATAAGAACAAACATTATTAAACATCCGGTGTGCTAATGCCGAGGTAAGGGGTTCAACCCCTACACCGGATAGTTGGACTCACATGTTGACTTCTCATCCTTAACTAGAGGACGTAAATTACAAGTACCTCTGAAGTCAGAGTGGGTTTGCCTGATGGCGAGAGACTGATAACAGGGAAAGCTAACCCACATGCAAAATTCAGTCCCGTACTACTAGAAGTAGTGCATATGGACTATGTTTGAGTTCAAAGCGAGCGAGTCAAAATAAAAACATAAAACATAAAACAAAAAAACAAAGAAAACAACCTTCTTTAAATTTTATAATTAATTAGTTCAATAATTAAAAATGTGTGTTTACTGAAAATAAGCAATGAACTTACGTAAAACTTTTTACTTTGATAGCCAATAGGGTGGTTGGTAAGATATTTCTGCCATAAGCAAAAAACTGCAGAGAAATCAAACAAAGCAATGTGTAGATAGGGAAAACGATGAAATGGCATGGTTAAACATCATATAATAAAGACAGTGTCACCAAACATTAACTATTTTTCTTTGCCAGTCTATTAATTTAGAGTTAACATGCATGTCCTCTTTCTCTCTCTCTCTCTCTCTGTGTGTGTGTGTGTGTGTGTACTAAAGTATTAAAGCCTAAATATGAGAGAGTAAACGTCATTGCACCAGGTGCTACCCCATCTGGCTTGGTCTCTCTCCACAGAAGAGCAAGCTGCTTGCTGAGAGCATAACATAAAGCATGAACTCAGTAGCTCCAGCCATTACCCCCAGGAGTCTCAGGAAGAGCTGCAATTGTGCTGTGAACAACACAGACCAGAGAATGAACCCACAACCTTCAGAACATGAGGCAGATGACCTAACCACTTCACCTACAAGACCCCCTGTGTGTGTGTGGTGTGTGTGTGTGTGTGTGTGTGTGAGTGTGTGTGTGTGTTTGTGTGATAAGATATTTGTTTGTGTGTGAGGAATCTCTCTTAAAAACACAGAGGCAAAATATCTGATCATCAGTTGTTTCCCTTATTGCATGAGAGTTAGGTGCCCTTTCTTCTTGATATGTGTGTGTGTGTGTGAGTCTGTGTCTGCAGCCAACTGGATCATGATTCTCAAGTGTCTTTCTGCTCTCTCTCTCTCTCTCTCTCTCTCTCTCTCTCTCTCTCTCTCTCTCTCTCTTTCTCTGTGTGTGTGTGTGTGTTTTTTTTTTTTCATGCGTGCGTACAAAAACATTAAGGAAAAATATATATATAGGAAGCCATAGTAGAACAGAGGCTAGAATGTTTGCATGCCGGTCCAATAGTCATGTCTCTGAATCCCTTTTGAGGTGAGAGTTTTATTTTCATCGAAGCAGCCTAAAATGGGTACCATGACATTGTTTTTTGGGTAAGTAAAGGCATGATTATGATTGCATTACCCCTTGAGCACTGATTGGTCTAAAAATATGAGACTAGCACCATATGCTCAGGCAGGCATAGTCACATAGTAGCTAGACGCCCACCTATTGGCCAAGAGGTCATGGGTTCAAATCCTCATCATGTTGGATGATTAAAATTGCCCTGGGCTCCCAGGTAGACCCAGCCTAAAATAGGTACCAGGAAATATTTTGGGAAGTAAAAGAGGTTGCGGTAATCCTGACCACATACCTCATCGAGTGCCAATTGGTATATACAAATATGGGCTTAGCACCATATACCTATAGCGCCTAAGGCATATAGAAGGGTTCTTTACATGTTTTTACTATAAACTCAGTAACTCTCATGGCACAAATAGGGGTCTCATACAAATAAATACTTAAATTATATATATATATATATATATATATATATATATATATATATATATATATATATATCGAGAGAGAGAGAGAGAGAGAGAGAGAGAGAGAGAGAGAGAGAGAGAGAGAGAGAGAGAGAGAGAGAGAGAGAGAGAGAGAGAGAGAGAGAGAGAGAACGGATGAGCAAACTTTATTTTCAAACAGTAACACATTCAGCCTTTCCAATCACTCATCTTTCGTTCATCAATAGTGCATGATACATTCACATAGGAAATAACATTGTCAAATGAATGTTGTAAACATAAACAATGCATATTACCATGTTATGAAACACATCCCCCACCCACTCACACATCTCCCTCCCACACACATCCCCCACACACACACCCCTAGGCACACATACATGCCCTCATCCACACACATCCACTCACATACACATCCCCCACCCACCCACACATACACACACAACCCCAGCACACTTACATGCACCAACCCACCCATCCACATCCCCCACCTACACACATCCCATCTCCCCACCCATCCCATAACCACACACACTCACCCACCCCCATATCCTCCACCACACACCCACAACCACCCAGCCAAGCACACATCCCCCAACCACACATCCTCCACCCATACACACTTCTCCCTGCCAACCCACACATCCTGCACCCACCCACACAATCTCTCCCCCACACACACATCCCGCACCCATCCCCCAACCTACACACACTCACCCACTGACACATCCTCCACCCACCCCCTACCACACATCCCCCAACCCATACACACACCACCCATATACACACATCCCCAAAGATATATATATATATATATATATATATATATATATATATATAGAGAGAGAGAGAGAGAGAGAGAGAGAGAGAGAAAGAGAGAGAGAGAGAGAGAGAGAGAGAGAGAGAGAGAGAGAGAGAGAGAGAGAGAGAGAGAGAGAGAGAGAGAGTAGCATGACAGATGCAGCAAACAAAAATCTAGCTGTAAAAGAAAAAAAAAGTTAGTTGCATATCCTTTACAGGATGTCGCAATCAACCCTAGCATTTTTTTGGCTGTTTGTGATTTCTTGGCAAGTTTACACTCAGTAGTTTCCCACTGCTTTCTGAAAGACAGACACTCACACCATTGCATGAAAACCAACGCAAGGCTGTCTGCTTCAAAATTACCTGCAGCTGTGTTTCGAAAGCGGTATGAGGGATAACAAATTGCATTCATAATCTGTTCATGAGAGTGAAAGGAAAAGGTGTAGACAATACTTACCGCAGCTTCACAAGTTGAGCAAAGCCCTGAAGTCATCTGTTGAGCTGTTAAATATATCGCCAAGTGCAGCTATCTGGTTGTCATTGTACAGCAGTGTTATTTGTAATGGGAACTCTCTTCCTTCTGAGGAACAAAAACAAGCAAATTTGTTTCCATCAATCAAGGACCATCTTCACAATGAAGGTTGACTGCATGAATCTCCAACACCATCTCTCATTCTGGTGGTACACTGTGATATACTACTGTCCTTCCATCTCTTGATGTTATTTTCCCATGTTTTATTAATTCTTGCTTTCCTACCTTCAGTATGGTATTATAAGAGTATCATGTTTTTATAAACAGATTCAGTGCCAAAGAAAAAGTCGGTCTGAACCAAACAAAAATTGATGGCAGAAAATTTTAAGTAGGGGCGCATTAGTTATCACTGAAAAGTTAATATGATAGCAGACATGTTGTATTATATATCAAATGAAAGGGGGTTGCATAAGAAAAACTACTGTATATAAGCTTATGGCAGATATGGGAAGTATGTTTCAGACTATTAATTATCCCATGGCACTTAAGCAGTTAATGTGGTCACACTTGTTTCTTTGCATTTCTTCTATCAATTCTCTTCTTATTCTTAGCTTCTTTAGGAAACCAGATTTTTTTGTTTTACAAGTACAATTAATTCACAGGGTTTTGTTTGGCCCTGACAGAAGACTAAATAAACCAGTACAAAGCAGAGGGCGTAATAAATAATAGAAAAATATAGAGCTGCAAGTACTCAACAAATCACAGTTTTGTTTTTTTTGTTTGCTGAAGAAGGTTTATTGCCACAATGTCCTCTATATTTTTGTGATTTACTTCTTGTAAAGCTAACCTTCTAAACTTGGTCTTTTTCCTATTATGTCTTCAACTCCCTAAAAATGGGTCATCGCTAGCCAGGTCTATCATCCCCCGAAACCCACAATTAATATAATAATATGGGCAGATTTTGGACCCAGCCAATCAGCTGGCACTCATCACCATAAGTGCCACTGTCCATCTCTTGATGTTGTCTTTCTACATGCATTGCAAGTCTCTAATATTTATACTATCCAAATGTAATTAGTTTAGTTTAGTCAATGGATCACCATCACAGCACATGGGTGTAACCCATAAGTGCTCCGTTTTACTCCTAACTCAAGCCTGAGTCCAGAGGTTCTCAGCTCAGTGGACAATCTCCGTAGCCCCGGCGAGGATTCTGAAATACTTTGGGTAGATTTTTAACTCAAAATTTTGCATGGGCAGCAACGTTAGGCTACTCTTTTTCGATTTCCAACTGCCAAGGAATTGTGTACGTATGCAACAATACATACGGGCGTCCGATCTCACTACCCAGAGATCAGGGGCAATTTTGTTACTAGAAGTTCACCTGAAAAAATCCTGGCCCTGAACCAAATGTAATGTAATCAACAAACGCATCTCTTGATGTTGTCTATCTATTTGCATTGCAAGTCTCTAATATTTCTACTAACCAAATATAATGTAATTAACAAACACACGGCCCTCTCAGCCAGTACATGCGCTGTACTGAATCATAGCCTGGCTTCATCCTAATATACCCATTTGTGTTGTACTGAATCATAGCCTGGCTTCATCCTAATATACTCATTTGTGTTGTACTGAATCATACATAGCCTGGCTTCATCCTAGTATACCCATTTGTGTTGTACTGAATCATATATAGCCTGGCTTCATCCTAATATACCCATTTGTGTTGTACTGAATCATACATAGCCTGGCTTCATCCTAATATACCCATTTGTGTTGTACTGAATCATAGCCTGGCTTCATCCTAATATACCCATTTGTGTTGTACTGAATCATACATAGTCTGGCTTCATCCTATATACCCATTTGTGTTGTACTGAATCATACATAGCCTGGCTTCATCCTAATATACCCATTTGTGTTGTACTGAATCATAGCCTGGCTCATCCTAATATACCCATTTGTGTTGTACTGAATCATAGCCTGGCTTCATCCTAATATACCCATTTGTGTTGTACTGAATCATACATAGTCTGGCTTCATCCTAATATACCCATTTGTGTTGTACTGAATCATACATAGCCTGGCTTCATCCTAATATACCCATTTGTGTTGTACTGAATCATACATAGCCTGGCTTCATCCTAATATACCCATTTGTGTTGTACTGAATCATACATAGCCTGGCTTCATCCTAATATACCCATTTGTGTTGTACTGAATCATACATAGCCTGGCTTCATCCTAATATACCCATTTGTGTTGTACTGAATTATAGCCTGGCTTCATCCTAATATACCCATTTGTGTTGTACTGAATCATAGCCTGGCTTCATCCTAATATACCCATTTGTGTTGTACTGAATCATAGCCTGGCATCATCCTAATATACCCATTTGTGTTGTACTGAATCATAGTCTGGATTCATCCTAATATACCCATTTGTGTTGTACTGAATCTTAGCCTGGCTTCATCCTAATATACCCATTTGTGTTGTACTGAATCATAGCCTGGCTTCATCCTAATATACTCATTTGTGTTGTACTGAATCATACATAGCCTGGCTTCATCCTAATATACCCATTTCTGGTTTACTAATATACCCTGGCTTCATCTCAATATACCCATTTTGTTGTACTGATATCATAGCCTGGTTCATCCTAATATCCATTTGGTTGTACTATATACCCTGGCTTCATCCTAATATACCCATTTGTGTTGTCACTAATATACCTGGTTCTCTAATACCCATTTTGCTGTTATAATATAGCTGGCTTCATCCTAATATACCATTGTGTTGTACTGAATCATACATAGCCTGGCTTCATCTAAATACCATTTGTGTTGTACTAACAAATAGCCTGGCTTCATCCTAATATACCCATTTGTGTTGTACTGAATCATACATAGCCTGGCTTCATCCTAATATACCCATTTGTGTTGTACTGAATCATACATAGCCTGGCTTCATCCTAATATACCCATTTGTGTTGTACTGAATTATAGTCTGGCTTCATCCTAATATACCCTTTTGTGTTGTACTGAATCATACATAGCCTGGCTTCATCCTAATATACTCATTTGTGATGTACTGAATCATACATAGCCTGGCTTCATCCTAATATACCCATTTGTGTTGTACTGAATGCATAGCCATGGCTTCATCCTACTATACCCATTTGTGTTGTACTGAATCATAGCCTGGCTTCATCCTAATATACCCATTTGTGTTGTACTGAATCATAGCCTGTGAGTCATCCTAATATACCCATTTGTGTTGTACTGAATCATAGCCTGGCCTTCATCCTAATATACCAATTTGTGTTGTACTGAATCATACATAGCCTGGCTTCATCCTAATATACCCATTTGTGTTGTACTGAATTATAGCCTGGCTTCATCCTAATATACCCATTTGTGTTGTCACTGAATCATACATAGCCTGGCTTCATCCTAATATACCCATTTGTGTTGTACTAAATCATACATAGCCTGGATGCATCCTAATATACCCATTTGTGTTGTACTGAATCATACATAGCCTGGCTTCATCCTAATATACCCATTTGTGTTGTACTGAATCATACATAGCCTGGCTTCATCCTAATATACCCATTTGTGTTGTACTGAATCATAGCCTGGCTTCATCTATAATATACCCATTTGTGTTGGTACTGAATCATAGCCTGGCTTCATCCTAATATACCCATTTGTGTTGTACTGAATCATAGCCTGGCTTCATCCTAATATACCCATTTGTGTTGTACTGAATCATACATAGCCTGGCTTCATCCTAATATACCCATTTGTGTTGTACTGAATCATACATAGTCTGGCTTCATCCTAATATACCCATTTGTGTTGTACTGAATCATACATAGCCTGGCTTCATCCTAATATACCCATTTGTGTTGTACTGAATCATAGCCTGGCTTCATCCTAATATACCCATTTGTGTTGTACTGAATCATAGTCTGGCTTCATCCTAATATACCCTTTTGTGTTGTACTGAATCATAGCCTGGATTCATCCTAATATACCCATTTGTGTTGTACTGAATCATAGCCTGGATTCATCCTAATATACCCATTTGTGTTGTATTGAATCATAGCCTGGCTTCATTCTAATATACCCATTTGGGGTATTATCCTAATACACCCAATATACTGAATTATAGTATGGCTTTATCCTAATATACCCATTTGTGTTGTACGGAATCAGAGCCTGGCTTCATCCTAATATACCCACTTGTTTTGTAGTAAATTATAGTTCGGCTTCATCCTAATATGCCCATTTGTTTTGTACTGAATTATAGTCTGGCTTCATCTTTATTTTGGAAAAATGCATGGAATTGAATTACTATACACTTACATATCAGGCATTTCAATTGCCATAATGAGTAACCATAATGAGTATCGATTCATGAGAGACAAATGGTAACATTCATACTCAAAGGTCAGAACAAGAATCGTTTGTCATTTGAGACCAGACCTTATGTGTTTTCTAAACACAGAAAAATACTGGAAGTAATTGGTCAGTCTAAATAAGGAAACTCAACTTGCAGGCAATACAGTTTGTTTCAAAATGGATGATGAATACATATTAGTGAGAATTTTAAAAAAAATCAAGTCAATCAAATCATAGGTCATAGAGATGTTATGATGGAAGCATCAACATTCAGTGTAGGCTAGCCATTATAGTATTCCAAGGGGTAAGAGATCAACTTGGCAAGCCATCACCCCTCCAAGTATATTGTGAACATAAAGTGTTTCTTTTGTGATTTTAGTATCAAATCTTTTAGGTAAAGAATTCACAAACACAAAACCAGCCAAGAAACTGACAGATCAACCAACTAATCAACCAACCAGCCATGTCATAACAATAATGCAGAAGGAGACAGTTTACAGTAGAAATACAATCATTCACTTACCTATACACTGTCTACTGCTATCATTGTGATAGCCTGCCTTACAAACACATTCAAATCCTCCTGCTGTGTTCTTGCAATCCTGGTTGCTGGCATTGCAATTGTGTAGACTTGAGTTTGAACATTCATCTATGTCTGTTAATAGAATAATTATTACATACAAATGATTACTTAAGATTACATCGGTTGGTCATGAGAAAACTCTATATTCTGTAACAATACATTGAATTAATCTATGACGATAATCCAATTAAATTTACTGAATTATGATAAATACACGGCTTTTCTTCACACATTAGAGCAAACATAATTCCACATGTGTCATCATATGATGATGAACTTTCACTATTAGGAATGGTTTTCATAATGGTAAAAAATTTAACTGACTAACCACATTATTGCACATGGTATCAGTTTTAGTATCTTTCTCAAATTCCTTTAAATCAGACTAACTATAATCTACAATTGTTTAAAATGATAATCGGACGTAAATCGACGAGTCAAGAACCATAGGGTGTTGCCATTTCTAAAATAATAAAAATAAACCACTTTCACAATCGATTTGTATAACAAAAAGCTTAATCTGCATGTCTTGTCTGATAAATTTGGAAGGGCATATCTTTTGCACGTGTAAAGTTTCATGTAACAGGCACTAAACATTTTGGAAAATAAGAAAAATTAAACAAATAATACACTGTCAATACAAAAGCAACTAATTGGCTCCTGGCAGTCCATAGTAGTTCCATTGCACCATTATACTGGCTCGTTGCAGTGAATCAGTTAAGAGTTAAACCGCACGCCTTCCAGAGGATTAACAACCACCCAAGAAACAGGCCGACAGGCCGACCATGTCAAAACAATAATGCAGAAGGAGACAGTAGGCAGAAATACAACTGTTCACTTACCTGTACACTGTCCGCTGCCATCATTGTGATATCCTGCTTTACACACACATTCAAATCCTCCTACTGTGTTGTTGCATTCACTGCTGTCAGCAATGCAGTTGTGCAGACTTGAGTCTGAACATTCATCTATGTCTGATGAATAGAATAGAATAATTATTACTTATAATAGGCTAATTTATGAATACATTTGGTTGGTTATGAGAAAATTCTTACATATATTCTTACACTTACATATCAGGCATTTCAATTGCCATAATTAGTAACCTCTCGTTTATCGATTCATGTGAGACAAATGGTAACATCCAAACTAAAAGGTCAGAACAAGAATTATTTGTCATTTGAGACCAGGCTTATGTGCTTTCTAAGCACAGAAAAAACTTCTTGCATTCACGGTTGCTGCCATTGCAATTGTGCAGACTGAGTTTGAACATTCATCTATGTGTGTTAATAGAATAATTATTACATACAAATGATTATTTAAGATTACATCGGTTGGTCATGAGAAAACTCTTTATTCTGTAACAATACGTTGAATTAATCTATGATAAAAATCCAATTAAATTTACTGAATTATGAAAAATACACCACTTTTCTTCACCAATATCACAAGAACGTCTCCTTGACACCATCAAAACACAAGTAAAACATCATATTTTGAAGCAAATTATTTTCAGACAAAATGGAAAATGTCAGGAAAACACGTGGCTGGTTTGTACTCTTTACAATATATACACTATTTTCTAGTTAGTTCTAATTATTATTCTTTTAAATGTAATTATTTAAATACTTCTCAGCTTATTTGTGATAGTCAAAGCAAACTTAGGGGCACAAGTGTGGCCCATTAGAGCAAGCATAATTCCACATGTGTCATCATATGATGGCGAACTTTCACTATTAGGTATGGTTTTCATAATGGTAAAAATTTTTCTGAATAACCACATTACTGTACATGCTATCAGTTTTAGTATCTTTCTCAAATTCCTTTAAATCAGACTAACTATAATCTACAATTGTTTAAAATGATAATCGGACGTAAATCGACGAGTCAAGAACCATAGGGTGTTGCCATTTCTAAAATAATAAAAATAAACCACTTTCACAATCGATTTGTATAACAAAAAGCTTAATCTGCATGTCTTGTCTGATAAATTTGGAAGGGCATATCTTTTGCACGTGTAAAGTTTCATGTAACAGGCACTAACAATTTTGGAAAATAAGAAAAATTAAACAAATAATACACTGTCAATACAAAAGCAACTAATTGGCTCCTGGCAGTCCATAGTAGTTCCATTGCACCATTATACTGGCTCGTTGCAGTGAATCAGTTAAGAGTTAAACCGCACGCCTTCCAGAGGATTAACAACCACCCAAGAAACAGGCCGACAGGCCGACCATGTCAAAACAATAATGCAGAAGGAGACAGTAGGCAGAAATACAACTGTTCACTTACCTGTACACTGTCCGCTGCCATCATTGTGATATCCTGCTTTACACACACATTCAAATCCTCCTACTGTGTTGTTGCATTCACTGCTGTCAGCAATGCAGTTGTGCAGACTTGAGTCTGAACATTCATCTATGTCTGATGAATAGAATAGAATAATTATTACTTATAATAGGCTATTTATGAATACATTTGGTTGGTTATGAGAAAATTCTTACATATATTCTTACACTTACATATCAGGCATTTCAATTGCCATAATTAGTAACCTCTCGTTTATCGATTCATGTGAGACAAATGGTAACATCCAAACTAAAGGTCAGAACAAGAATTATTTGTCATTTGAGACCAGGCTTATGTGCTTTCTAAGCACAGAAAAAACTTCTTGCATTCACGGTTGCTGCCATTGCAATTGTGCAGACTGAGTTTGAACATTCATCTATGTGTGTTAATAGAATAATTATTACATACAAATGATTATTTAAGATTACATCGGTTGGTCATGAGAAAACTCTTTATTCTGTAACAATACGTTGAATTAATCTATGATAAAAATCCAATTAAATTTACTGAATTATGAAAAATACACCACTTTTCTTCACCAATATCACAAGAACGTCTCCTTGACACCATCAAAACACAAGTAAAACATCATATTTTGAAGCAAATTATTTTCAGACAAAATGGAAAATGTCAGGAAAACACGTGGCTGGTTTGTACTCTTTACAATATATACACTATTTTCTAGTTAGTTCTAATTATTATTCTTTTAAATGTAATTATTTAAATACTTCTCAGCTTATTTGTGATAGTCAAAGCAAACTTAGGGGCACAAGTGTGGCCCATTAGAGCAAGCATAATTCCACATGTGTCATCATATGATGGCGAACTTTCACTATTAGGTATGGTTTTCATAATGGTAAAAAAATTTTCTGAATAACCACATTACTGTACATGCTATCAGTTTTAGTATCTTTCACAAATTCCTTTAAATCAGAATAACTATAATCTACAATTGTTTTAAAACGATAATCGGGTGTAAATCGACAAGTCAAGAACCATAGGGTGTTGCCATTTCTAAAATAATAAAAATAAACCACTTTCACAATCGATTTGTATAACAAAAAGCTTAGTCTGCATGTCTTGTCTGATAAATTTGGAAGGGCATATCTTTTGTACATGTAAAATTTCATTTACCAGGCACTAACAATTTCGGAAAATAAGAAAAATTAAACAAATAATACACTGTCAATACAAAGGCAACTAATTGGCTCCTGGCAGTCCATAGTAGTTCCATTGCACCATTATACTGGCTCGTTGCAGTGAATCAGTTAAGAGTTAAACCGCACACCTTCCAGAGGATTAACAACCACCCAAGAAACAGACTGACAGGCCCGACCATGTCAAAACAATAATGCAGAAGGAGACAGTAGGCAGAAATACAACTGTTCACTTACCTGTACACTGTCTGCTGCCATCATTGTGATATCCTGCTTTACACACACATTCAAATCCTCCTACTGTGTTGTTGCATTCACTGCTGTCAGCAATGCAGTTGTGCAGACTTGAGTCTGAACATTCATCTATGTCTGATGAATAGAATAGAATAATTATTACTTATAAAGGCTATTTATGAATACATTTGGTTGGTTATGAGAAAATTCTTACATATATTCTTACACTTACATATCAGGCATTTCAATTGCCATAATTAGTAACCTCCCATTTATCGATTCATGTGAGACAAATGGTAATGTGAGACAAATGGTAACATCCAAACTAAAAGGTCAAAACAAGAATTATTTGTCATTTGAGACCAGGCTTATGTGCTTTCTAAGCACAGAAAAAACTTCTTGCATTCCTGGTTACTGGCATTACAATTGTGCAGACTTGAGTTTGAACATTCATCTATGTCTGTTAATAGAATAATTATTACATACAAATGACTACTTAAGAATACATTTAGTTGGTCATGAGAAAACTCTTTAACCTGTAACATTACGTTGAATTAATCTATGGTGATAATCAAATTAAATTTACTGAATAATGATAAATACACCACTTTTCTTCACCACTATCACAAGAACTGCTTCTTAACACCATCAAAACACAAGTAAAACACCATATTTTGAAGCACATAAATTTCATACTGAATGGAAAATGTCAGGAAAACATGAGGCAGATTAGTACTTATTACAATATATACACACTATTTTCTTCTTAATTCTAATTATTATTCTATTAAATTTAATTACTGAAATACTTCCTAAGCTTATTTGTGATAGAATGATCTGCCTCCAGATCTGAAAACTCCAATGAGTCCCTACACATTTAACCGAAAACTCTTTCAATACTTAATCCATACCGACTATATATGCCACCATAATTCATTTACTGGTATAATTGTTCATTATAATCGTTCATTATAATTGTTTAACTATAATTATTCACTATATGTGTGTGTGCGTGTGGGAGCGAGAGAGAGAGAGAGAGAGAGAGAGAGAGAGAGAGAGAGAGGGAGAGAGAGAGAGAGAAAGTGGGTGTCAGAGAGAGTGAGAGAGTGAATGTGTGTGTGCGCACGTGAGTGCGTGTGTGTGGAGAGAGTGATTGAGCGGGAAATGGTAGGGGAATGTGTCAGTGCATGCATTCGTACATGTATGTGTGAGAGTGAGTGTGTGCTTGCGTGCATGCGTATGTGTGAGAGAGTGTGATTGAGAGAGTGAGTGTGTGTGTGAAGGATTGTGTGTGAGAGAGTGAGACAGTGCGAGAGTTGATGTGTTAGTGTGTGTGTGTGTGTGTGCGCGCATGCGTGTGAGTGTGTGTATATGAAAGAATACAGAGAGAGAGAGAGAGAGAGAGAGAGAGAGAGAGAGAGAGAGAGAGAGAGAGAGAGAGAGAGAGAGAGAGAGAGAGAGAGAGAGCTGAGCAGATGCATGTCATGTAACACGCATGTTATGTAACACGCGAATCCATATGTTGTGTATTCTCATCTGTCATATTATCAGATTTTATCATGTATAATATAAACTTATGTACATTACTGTAGTTTGAGTGAGAGAGTCAGTGAGTGTGAATGTGAGACAGAATGAGTGAGCATGAGAGTGAATGTGTGTGTGTGTTTGTGTGCCTTCTCTGTGTGTATCTCTGTGTGTGGGAGCATCACTATGTTTACGTCACATACTTTTTATGTACACATTTTTTCTCCATGTTTAACATTTTTATGAGACTGCTCATGACAATTGTCAGTGTATGTATGTGAGTAAAGTGTGGGATTTTGTTCATACTAGTTTCAATGCTAACTTGAGACATTTTTTATGTGTCTAGATGTGAGGAGGTGTGAGTGTGTGTGGAGGATGTGTGTGAGTGTGGGGATATGTGTGGGTGGGGGATGTGTGGGTGGGGGTATGCGTTTGGATGGGTTGGGGTGTGTGGGTTTTTGTGGGTAGTGATATTTGTGGGTGTTGGTGGGATGTGTGGATGGATGTGTGGGGTGAAAGTAGGGGTGGGAATGGGTGTGGGGGATGTGTGTATGGGTGGAGGATATGTGTATGGGACGGGTGTGGGGTGTGTGTTTATATGGGTGGATATGTGTGGGTGGTTTGAGGAAGTATGTGTGGGTGGCAGGGTTGTGTGGGTAGGGGATTGTGTTGGGCGGATTGGGGATGCAAGGACGGGTGGGGAGAAGTGTATGGTTTGTGGGTTTGAGATATGTGTGCGGTGTGTTGGTGGGAGATGTGTGCATGGTGTGTGGGTGGGGGGTGTGGTGGTATGGGTGAGGATATGTGTGTGGGTGGGGGATAGTGTGTGGTTTGGGGGATGTGTGTGATGGGTGCGGGGAATGTGTGTATGGGTGGGGTATATGTGTGGTGGTTGGGGGAAGTATGTGGGCGTGTGTGGGTGGGAGATGTGTGCGTGGGTGGGGGTGTGTGAGTGGCTTAGGGATGTGTAGGTGGGTGAGGAATGTGTATGTGTTGGGGTGGGATGCGTGAGTGGGTGGAGGATGTGTGTGGGTAGGGGTATTGTGATCGAGAGATGTTTGTTTGGGAGTGGGTGGGGGTGTGTGGGTGCATAGTGGAGGATGTGTGCGTGAGTGAGTGTGTGTTGGTGGACGGATAGGGAATGCGTGTGTGGATGGGGAGAGGTGTGGGGTGGATGGGTAAGGGTATCTGTGTGGGTGGGAATATTGTGTGGTATGTGGGTGGGGGATATGTGTGTGGTGTGTAGGTGGGGATGTGTAGTGGTATGTGGGTGTGGGATGTGTTGGTGAGGGATATGTGTGTGTGCGGTGCGTGGGTTGGGAATATTGCGTGGTAGGGGATGTATGTGATGTGCGGGATTATGTACTAGGGGATTGTGTTAAGGCATGTATGGGTGGGTGGAGGATGTATGTGTGGGTGGTCGGGTGTGGTGTGTGAGTGGATTTGGGATGTATGGGTGGTTAGGGAGATGTGTGTGTGGGGGGGGGGGGGGGGTAGGGAGATGCCAGTTGGTGGGGATGTGTTTGTATGGTTTGGGGATGTGTGAATGGATGTGCGATGTGTGGGTTGGTGGGGGATTGCGATGTGTGGGTTGGTGGGGGATTGTGTGCGTGGGTGGGAAATATGTGGTCAATGGAGATGTGGCTGGGGGATGGGTGGTTTGAGGTGTGGATGGGGAGAGGTTAGAATGTGTATGTGGGTGGGCGTGGGATATGTGGGTTGGTGGGGGAATGTTTGTGGGTGGTGAGTGTGTTTTTGGTTGGGGGAACAGGTGAGGGGAGTGTGGGTGGGGGATGGGTCGGTTGGTGGGGTATGTATGTGTCCCTTGGTGTGTGTGTGTGTGGGTAGGTGGGGGTGTGTGTGGGTAGGTGGGGGTGTGTGTGGGTGGGGTGATTATGGGTAGGTGGGAGATGGGCCTCATAACATGGTAACTTGCCTTGTTTATGTTTACAACATTCATTTCACAATGTTTATTTTTCTTCCTATGTAAATGTATAATGCTCTTGATGAACGAAAGACGGGTGATTGGAAGGGCCCGAATGTAAGACGGGCCTGCGCGCCCAATTTGTGACCCTAATAAAGTTGATTTGATTTATGTTTCAAATTTCTTTTACCAGGCACTACAAACTGCGGAAATAAGAAAAATGAAACAAATAATGCACTATCAATACTAAGGCGACTAATCGGCTTCTAGCAGTCCATAGTATTCCACTGCGCTGTTATACTGGCTCTTTGCAGTGAATCAGTTCAGAGTTAAACCTCACACCTTCCAGAGGATTAACAACCATCCACAAACCAGTCAACCATGTCATATCAATAATGCAGCAGGAGATAGTAGACAGAAATACAATTATTCACTTACCTGTACACTGTCCACTACCATCATTTTGATATCCTGCTTTACACACACATTCAAATCCTCCTACTGTGTTGTTGCACTGACTGCTGTCAGCACTGCAGTTGTGCAGACTTGAGTTTGAACATTCATCTATGTCTGTTAATAGAATAATTAATACTTACAGTAGGCTATTAATGAAGATATCTGGTTGTCATGAGAAATTCTTTATTCTGTAAAAATGCATGGAATTGAATTAATATACATTTAGATATCAGACATTTCAATTGCCATATTAAGTAATCTAGCCCGTTTATCGATTCATGAGAGACAAATGGTAACATCTAAACTAAAAGGTCAGAACAAGAATTATTTGTCATCTGAGACCAGGCCTCATGTGCTTTCTAAGCACAGAAAAAACTGAAAGTAATTGGTCGGTCTAAATATAGGTTTTCAATTTGAGAAAACTCATCTTGCGGGCAATACAATTTGTTTCAAAATGGATGATGAAAAAGATATAAACGAGAATTTAAAAAAACATCAAATCAATCAAATCATAGGTCATAGAGATGTTGTGATGGAAGCATCACATTCAGTGAAGACTAGCCATTATAGTATTCCACGGGGTAAGAGATCAACTTGGCAAGCCATCACCCCTCCAAGTAAACTGTGAACATTCAGGGTAGGCCAGACATTATAATATTCCATGGGGTAAGAGATTAACTTGGCGAACTATCTCCCTTCTGAGTATATTGTCAACATTCAGTGTTTCTTTTGTGATTTTAGTATTCCATCTTTTAGGTGTAGAATACACAAACAGAAACTAGTCGACCAACCAACCAACCAGCCATGTCATAACAATAATGCAGAAGTAGACAGTAGACATACAATCATTCACCTACCTGTACACTGTCCACTGCTATCATTGTGATATCCTGCCTTACAAACACATTCAAATCCTCCTGCTGTGTTCTTGCATTCCTGGTTGCTGGCACTGCAATTGTGCAGACTTGAGTTTGCACATTCATCTATGTCTGTTAATAGAATAATTATTACATACAAATGACTACTTAAGAATACATTTGGTTGGTCATGAGAAAAATCTTTATTCTGTAACAATACGTTGAGTTAATCCATGATGATAATGCAATTAAATTTACTGAATTATGATCAATTCATAACTTTTCTTCACCAATATCACGAGAACTGCTCCTTAACACCATCAAAACACAAGTAAAACATATATTGAAGCAAATCATTGTCACACAAAATGGGATGTCAGGAAAACATGAGGCAGATTTGTACTCATTACAATATATACACTATTTGCTATTTAGTTATAATTATTATTCTTTTAAATTTAATTCTTTAAACACATCTCAGCTTACTTGTGATAGGCAAAGCAAACTTATGGGCACAAGTGTGGCTCATTAGCACAAGCATAATTCCACATGTGTCATATGATGACGAACTTTCACGATTAGGTATGTTTTCCATAATGCAAAATAATTAACTGAATAACCACATTATTGCACATGGTATCAGTTTTATTATCTTTCACAAATTCCTTTAAATCACATTATTGCACATGGTATCAGTTTTATTATCTTTCACAAATTCCTTTAAATCAGAATAACTACAATTGTTTAAAACGATAATTGGGTGTAAATTGACGAGTCAAGAACCAGAGGGCGTTGCCATTTCTAAAATAATAAAAACAAAACACTTTCACAATCGCTGTGGATTACAAAAAGCTTAATCTGCATATCTTGTCTGATAAATCTGGAAGGGAATATCTTTTCTATGTGTAAAATTTCATTCACTAGGAACTAAAAATTGCGGAAATAAGAAAAATGAAACAAATAATGTACTATCAATACTTAGGTGACTAATCGGCTTCTGGCAGTCCATAGTAGTTTCATTGCGCCGTAATACTGGCTCGTTGCAGTGAATCAGTTAAGAGTTAAACCTCACGTTTCATTGCGCCGTTATACTGGCTCATTGCAGTGAATCAGGTATGAGTTAAACCTCACACTTTCCAGGGGATTAATGACCACCAAAGAAACCAGCCAACCATGTCATATCAATAATGCAGAAGGAGACAGTAGACAGAAATACAATTGTTCACCTACCTGTACACTGTCCGCTGCCATTATTGTGATATCCTGCTTTACACACACATTCAAATCCTCCTACTGTGTTGTTGCATTGACTGCTGTCAGCACTGCAGTTGTGCAGACTTGAGTTTGAACATTCATCTATGTCTGTTAATAGAACAATTATTACATACAATAGGCTATTTATGAAGATATTTTCTAGGTCACGAGAAAATTCTTTATTCTGTAAAAATGGATGGAACTGAATTAATATACATTTACATATCAGGCATTTCAATTGCCATAAGGAGTAACCTAGCCTGTTTATTGATTCATGAGAGACAAATGGTAAAATCCAAACTAAAAGGTCAGAAGAAGAATTATTTGTCATCCGAGACCAGGCCTTATGTGCTTTCAAAGCACAGAAAAACAACTGAAAGTAATTGGTCAATCTAAATATAGGTTTTCAAATGAGGAAAACTCAATTTACAGGCAATACAATTTGTTTCAAAATGGCTGATGAATACATATAAGCGAGAATTAAAAACAACTCAAATCAAACAAATCATAAATCATAGAGATGTTATGATGGAAGCATCATCATTCAGTATGGGCTAGCCATTATAGTATTCCATGGGGTAAGAAATGAACTTGGTGAGCCATCACCCCTCCAAGTATATTGTGAACATTCAGGATAGGCCAGACATTATAATATTCCACGGGTAAGAGATCAACTTGGTGAACTATCTCCCCTTCTAAGTATATTGTCAACATATCAGTGTTTCTTTTGTGATTTAGTATTCAATCTTTTAGGTATAGAATTCACAAACAGAAACTAGTCAACCAACCAACCAGCCATGTCATAACGATAATGCAGAATGAGACATTAGACAGTAGGCATACAATCATTCACCTACCTGTACACTGTCCACTGCTATCATTGTGATATCCTGCCTTACAAACACAATCAAATCCTCCTGCTGTGTTCTTGCATTCCTGGTTGCTGGCACTGCAATTATGCAGACTTGAGTTTGCACATTCATCTATGTCTGTTAATAGAATAATTATTACATACAAATGACTACTTAAGAATACATTTGGTTGGTCCATGAGAAAAATCTTTATTCTGCAACAATACGTTAAGTTATCTATGATGATAATGCAATTAAATTTACTGAATTATGATGAATTCTTAACTTTTCTTCACCAATATAACGAGAACTGCTAATTAACACCATCAAAACACAAGTAAAACATCATATTTTGAAGCAAATCATTGTCACACAAAATGGGATAAGTCAGGAAAACATGAGGCAGATTTGTACTCATTACAATATATACACTATTTTCTATTTAGTTATAATTATTATTCTTTTAAATTTAATTATTTAAACACTCTCTCAGCTTATATGTGATAGAAAGCAAACTTAGGGGCACGAGTGTGGCCCATTAGAGCAAGCATAATTCCACATGTGTCATCATATGATGACGAACTTTCACTATTAGGTATGTTTTCCATAATGCAAAATAATTTAACTGAATAACCACATTATTGCACATGGTATAAGTTTTAGTATTTTTCACAAATTCCTTTAAATCAGAATAACTATAATCTACAATTGTTTAAACAATAATTGGGCGTAAATCGACGAGTCAAGAACCATAGGGCATTGCGATTTGTAAAATAATAAAAAGAAAATTTACAATCCTTTTATTCAAAAGTTAATTAGTTTTAAAATCTAACATTTTTTATTTTAAAATTTTTAACAAAAAAATTGGGAAATAAGAAAAAGAAAAAAAGCATTCATTTTAAAAAAAGGGGTTTTCCATTTTTGTTCCCCCGGGTTATCTGGTTTTTGCGTAATCAAAAGAAACCTCCCCTTAAATCAAAAAACCACCAAAAAATCCCAAAGATAACAATAATGCAAAAAAATAGCAAAAATAAATTTGTTCCCTCCTGAAATTCCCTGCCTATTTGCCCTTTTTTACAAAATTAAACCCCCCTTTTTTGGGTTTACCACAGATTGGAAACGGGTTTAACATTTTTTAGGAATGAAAATTTTTATTACAAAGTTTTTTTTAAATTTTTGGGTTTCTAAAAAACATTCAAAAATCTAACTGTTGTCTTCTCAGTTTTTAAATTTCCAAATAGAAACCACCCTTTATCGTTATAGAAAAATTAAAAATCCAAAAAAAAAAAGAATTTTTGTCATGAGAACTTTATTTTTTTAAGCAAGAAAAAATAAATAATTTCATCAAATTATTACAAAATAAAAAAAACTCTTTAGGATTCTTTTGCAAATGGTAAATCAAAATAAATTAAAACAAAAAAAATTACAAAAAAGGTATGGTTTTAAGGAAGAATTTTAAGTATGGGCTTATTATAGTTTTATGGGAAAATAATTTAACCCATCATCCAATTTTTGTGAACATTAGTGGGGCCAACAAAAAATTCCACGGATGAGAGATATTGGGAACACCCCCTTCAAGTTTTTGTAACATTATTTTTTTTGGTTTTTTAGATTAATTTTTGGGGGAAAACCAAAAAAAGTGACCAAAAACCAGCCAGCAAAAAAATCAGAAGAGACATGAAACAATCTTCCCTCCGTAATGCCCAATTTTCATTTTTTTTTTAAAAAATAAACCCCCCTTTTTTTTGATTCCGGGCTGGCACCAACAGCGGGTTTACATTTTTAGGTTTTTAAAAGAATAATTATTACTACTGACACTTAAGAATCTTTTGGGTTTCTAAAAAATCTTTTTCGTTTCTTGATTTTTGTGAAATGAAATTTTTTAAAACTAAATTTGAAAATCATTTTTTTCCCCCTTAAAGAATTTTAAACAACAAAAAAAAGAAAACATTTTTTGAAGAAATTTTTTCCCAACCAAATGGAAAAAATCAGGAAAAGAAATTTTTACAATATACAAATTAAAATTCTATTTTTTTTTAATTTGTTTAAAATTTTTCAAAAAAATTTTTTAAATATTTTAGCATTTGTAAAAAAGAAATTGGGGACAAGGGGCCCCATTGACAAAAAATTTCCACATTTCAATATATATTTTATTTTAAAATTTTTTTCCCAAAAAAAAATTTTTTAATAATCCTTATGAATAAAAACAATTTAGCCAAAAATTCCTTTAACAGAATAATCAACCTAAAATTTTTTTTAAAAAAATTGGATTTAAGGAAAAAAGGGGGCCCATTCTAAAAAAATAAAAAAACTTTCACAATCCTTTTTTTAAAAACTAAACTCATTTTGTTAAAACTGGGGGGGGTTTTTTTTCATCAAAACTTTTAGGGCTTAAAATTCAAAAAAAAAAAAAAAAAATAATCCCTTAATATAAGGGCTAATCGGCTTCTCGTATGAGCACTCCCATTTACCCTTTCGGCATTAAATTAAAAAAAATGAAATTAATCCCACCAAAAAACCACCAACCTGCAGCAATAATGCGAAAGCGTGCAGAAATCTTTTTATACCACACGCCGCGAATTTTTTATACCCAAACCAAAAATTTCCCCCACTTTTGGAGACGTGCAGATCATTGTAAACTATTTGAACTTTCCCTTTTGCTTTTGAAAAATTTTTTACAAAACTTTTAAATTTTCTATGGTTTTTTATTTTGTAAAAATGGTGGAATAAATTAAATCTTTTCAAATGGCTTTAATTTGATAATTAAAATCTAGCTTTTTGATTCAGAGAGAAAATTCCCCCCAAAAAAAGGTGAACGAATTTTTTTCATTAACCAGGCTTTATTGCTTTAAAAAAAAAAGGGGTTTTTTTAAAATATAGGAAAAATAAAAAAAACCCATTTTGGGGCAAAAATTTTTTAAAAAGGGAAAAAAATTAAAAGGTTAAAAAAAAAAAACAAAAATCTCAAATATAGGTCAAGAGAAAATTGGGCATAAAATTGTTATGATTAATTTTTCGGGGTAAAAAAAACTTCAATCACCCCCCAAGTAGTTTGAAATTAGGAGGCCACCATTCAGTACCGGGGGTAAAGATTCTTGGGAAATCCCCTTAAGAACTTCAAATTGTGTTTTTTTTGTGAAGATTAAATCTTTTGGTAGAAAATTACCGAACTATTCCCCCAAACCTGTCAAAAAAAATCGGGGAAAGAAACAAAAATAAAATTCACCCCCGAACTTCCACCACAAAACCGCCTTCAAACAATTAAAACCCCTGCGGGTTTCTTCATTCCTTTGTCACTGCAAGGGGTTTTTTTTTATCTTGCTTTAAAAATAATTTTTCTGTCTTGAATTTTTGGTTTGGGTCAAAAAAAATTTTTTGCAACTATTAATTATCTATGTGTAATGAATTTAAATTTACTAAAATGATTTTTTAACTTTTTTAAAATTAAGAAATTAATTAACAATAAAAACAAGTAAAACATAATTTTGAAAAATCTTTTAAAACCCTAAAAAATCAGGAAAAACGGGCTTTTTACTCAACAATAAACACTTTTTTAATTATAAATTTTTTAAAATTAAAAACCAGATTTGTTTCAAACAAATTAAACACAATTCCCTTTAAGAAATAATTTTTATATTAAAACTTTTCATATTGGTTGCCAAAGAAAAATAAAACAATCCCTTAGCACTTTATTATTTTGTATCTTTACAATTTCAAAATAGAATAATTTATATAAAATAATAGGGAAAACCAACAGGCGTTACATTTTCAAAATAATAAAAACAAACAACTTTAAACCTTTTTAAAAATTAACCCGGGGTTATAATCAAGGGCAATTCTTTTATTAAAATTTCATTGGGGTTAAAATTAAAAAAAACTAAAACAATATTTATAATTTAAAGGCGAAATTTGGTTACCTTATGGTTTCATGCAGTAATGAGTAAATTAAGATTAAATAACCCCAAGGATTTACCACCAAAAAACCAAGAAATTAACAAATGCAGAGGAATAGAAAACTTTCACCTCCTGTAATTCACCACATTAAATCCTGTTTTACAAAATTCAAACCTCCAGTGTTGTTGCAACTTGTAACATTCCTTTTGAACATTATTTTTTCAAATAAATTTAAATTTATTGTTTAAAGATTTTTTGGTATGAGAAATTTTTATTAAAATCAGGAATAATTAATACTTTTACAAATCATTTAATTACATAATGAAAACCGTTTATTCATAAAGAAATGGAAAATTTAAAAAAACAGAAAAAGGTTTTTATTTTCACCAAGAATTTAGGTTTTAAACAGAAAAATGAAAAATTTGGACTAAATTAAAAAAATTTGAACCAAAAGGTTTAATTTTTTAAAAGAAAAAAAAGGGAAATTTAAAAAAAAAAATATAAATCATTTCATAAATTTTGGAAATTATTCAATGGGAGATTTATCCTTTAAAAAGAACTTGTGACCATCACAAAATTGTAACATTCAGAGGCAGACATTATAACATTCCACGGGATGAGAGATCACTTGGTGAACTATCTCCCTTCTAAGTATATTGTCAACATTCAGTTTTTTCTTTTGTGATTTTAGTATTCAATCTTTATGTGTAGAATTCACAAACAGAAACTAGTCGACCAACCAACCAGCCCATGTCACAACAATAATGCAGAAGTAGACAGTAGACATACAATCATTCACCTACCTGTACACTGTCCACTGCTATCATTGTGATATCCTGCCTTTACAAACACAATCAAATCCTCCTGCTGTGTTCTTGCATTCCTGGTTGCTGGCACTGCCAATTGTGCAGACTTGAGTTTGCACATTCATCTATGTCTGTTAAAAGAATAATTATTACATACAAATGACTACTTAAGAATACATTTGGTTGGTCATGAGAAAAATCTTTATTCTGTAACAATACATTGAGTTAATCTATGATGATAATGCAATTAAATTACTGAATTATGATCAATACATAACTTTTCTTCACCAATATCACAAGAACTGCTCCTTAACACCATCCAAAACACAAGTAAAACATCATATTTGAAGCAATCATTGTCACACCAAATGGAAAAAAGTCAGGAAAACACGAGCAGATTTGTACAATCGTCACCACATCACAATATATCACAATATACATACTATTTTTTAATTTAGTTACAATTATTATTCTTTTAAATTTAATTATTTAAATACTTCTCAGTCTTATTTGTGATAGGCAAAGCAAACTTAGGGCACAAGTGTGGCCCATTAGAGCAAGCATAATTCCACATGTGTCATCATGATGATGATGAAACTTTCACTATTAGGTATTGTTTCCATAAAGCAAAATAATTTAACTGAATAACCACATTACTGCACATGGAATCAGTTTTAGTAATCTTTCACAAATTCCTTTAAATCAGAATAACTACAACCTACAATTGTTTAAAACGATATTCGGCATAATTGACGAGTCAAGAACCATAGGGCGTTGCCATTTCTAAAAAAATAAAAACAAACCACTTTCACAATCGCTTTTGTATTATAAAAGCTAAATCTGCATGTCTTGTCTGATAAATCTGGAAGGGCGTATCTTTTCTATCTGTAAAATTTCATTTATCCGGGCATAAAATTGCGGAAATTAAGAAAAATGAAACAAATAATGCACTATCAATACTAAGGCGACTAATCGGCTTCTGGCAGTCCATAGTAGTTCCACTGCGCCAGTTATACTGGCTCGTTGCAGTGAATCAGTTAAGAGTTAAAACCACACGACTAGCAGAGGATTAATAACCACCAAAGAAACCACCAACCATGTTCAGAACAATAATGCAGAAGGAGACAGTAGACAGAAATACAATTGTTCACCTACCTGTACACTGTCCGCTGCCATATTGTGATATCCTGCTTTACACACACATTCAAATCCTCCTACTGTGTTGTTGCCTTGACTGCTGTCAGCACTGCAGTTGTGCAGACTGAGTCTTGAACATTCATCTATGTCTGTTAATAGAATAATTATTACTTACAATAAGCTATTTGTGAAGATATTTCGTAGGTCACGAGAAAATTCTTTATTCTGTAAAAATGGATGGAATGGAATTAATATACATTTACAAATCAGGCATTTCAATTGCCATAATTAGTAATCTAGTCTGTTTATCGATTCATGAGAGACAAATGGTAACATCCAAACTAAAAGGTCAGAACAAGAATTATTTGTCATCTGAGACCAGGCTTTATGTGCTTTCTAAGCACAGAAAAAAATGAAAGTAATTGGTCTGTCTAAATATAGGTTTTTCAAAATGAGAAAACTCATCTTGCGGGCAATACAATTTGTTTCAAAATGGATGATGAAAAAGATATAAGCAAGAATTTAAAAAAAACATCAAATCAATCAAATGATAGGTCATAGAGATGTTATGATGGAAGCATCAACATTCAGTGTAGGCTAGCCATTATAGTATTTCACGGGGTAAGAGATCAACTTGGCGAGCCATCACCCCTCCAAGTATGTTGTGAACATTCAGTGCAGGCCAGCCATTACAGTATTCCATGGGGTAAGAGATTAACTTGGCGAACTATCTCCCTTCCAAGTATACTGTCAACATTCAGTGTTTCTTTTGTGATTTTAGTATTCCATCATTTAGGTAGAGAATTCACAAACAGAAACTAGTCGACCACCAACCAACCAGCCATGTCATAACAACAATGCAGGAGGAGACAGTAGACAATAGAAATACAATCATTCACCTACCTGTACACTGTCCACTGCTATCATTGTGATATCCTGCCTTACAAACACATTCAAATCCTCCTGCTGTGTTCTTGCATTCCTGGTTGCTGGCACTGCAATTGATGCTAGACTTGAGTTTGCACATTCATCTATGTCTGTTAATAGAATAATTATTACATACAAATGACTACTTAAGAATACATTTGGTTGGTCATGAGAAAAATCTTTATTCTGCAACAATACGTTAAGTTATCTATGATGATAATGCAATTAAATTTACTGAATTATGATCAATTCTTAACTTTTCTTCACCAATATAACGAGAACTGCTAATTAACACCATCAAAACACAAGTAAAACATCATATTTTGAAGCAAATCATTATAACACAAAATGGGATAAAAGTCAGGAAACACTGAGGCAGATTTGTACTCATTACAATATATACACTATTTTCTATTTAGTTATAATTATTTTTTTAAATTTAATTATTTAAATACTTTTCAGCTTATTTGTGTTAGGCAAAGCAAACTTAAGGGGCACAAGTGTGGCCCATTAGAGCAAGCATAATTCCACATGTGTCATCATATGATGACCAACTTTCACTATTAGGTATGTTTTCCATAATGCAAAATAATTTAACTGAATAACCACATTACTGCACATGGTATTAGTTTTAGTATCTTTCACAAATTCCTTTAAATCAGAATAACTATAATCTACAATTATTTAAAATGATAATCAGGCGTAAATCGACGAGTCAAGAACCACAGGGCGTTGACATTTCTAAAATAATAAAAAGAAACCACTTTCACAATCGCTTTGTATTACAAGAAGCTTAATCTGCATGTCTGGTCTGATAAATCTGGAAGGGCAGTATCTTTTCTATCTGTAAAATTTCATTTACCAGGCATTAAAGATTGCGGAAATAAGAAAAATGAAACAAATAATGCACTATCAATACTAAGGCGATTAATCGGCTTCTGGCAGTCCATAGTAGTTCCACTGCGCCGTTATACTGGCTCGTTGCAGTGAATCAGTTAAGAGTTAAACCTCACGCCTTCCAGAGGATTAATAACCACCAAAGAAACTAGCCAAGCATGTCATAACAATAATGCAGAAGGAGACAGTAGACAGAAATACAATTGTTCACCTACCTGTACACTGTCCACTGCCATCATTGTGATATCCTGCTTTACACACACATTCAAATCCTCCTACTGTGTTGTTGCATTGACTGCTGTCAGCACTGCAGTTGTGCAGACTTGAGTTTGAACATTCATTTATGTCTGTTAATAGAATAATTATTACTTACAATAGTCTATTTGTGAAGATATTTGGTTGGTCATGAGAAAATTCTTTATTCTGTAAAAATGCATGGAACTGAATTAAGATACATTTACAAATCAGGCATTTCAATTACCATAATGAGTAACCTAGCCCGTTTATCGATTCATGAGAGACAAATGGTAAAATCCAAACTAAAAGGTCAGAACAAGAACTATTTGTCATCCGAGACCAGGCTTTATGTGCTTTCTAAGCACAGAAAAAACTGAAAGTAATTGGTCAGTCTAAATATAGTTATCAAAATGAGAAAACTCAATTTACAGGCATTACAATTTGTTTCAAAATGGATGATGAATACATATAAGTGAGAACTTAAAACAAAACTCAAATCTATCAAATCATAGGTCATAGAGATGTTATGATGGAAGCATCACTATTCAGTATGGGCTAGCCATTATAGTATTCCATGGGGTAAGAAATGAACTTGGTGAGCCATCACCCCTCCAAGTATATTGTGAACATTCAGTGCAGGCCAGACATTATAACATTCCACGGGATGAGAGATCACTTGGTGAACTATCTCCCTTCTAAGTATATTGTCAACATTCAGTTTTTCTTTTGTGATTTTAGTATTCAATCTTTTAGGTGTAGAATTCACAAACAGAAACTAGTCGACCAACCAACCAGCCATGTCACAACAATAATGCAGAAGTAGACAGTAGACATACAATCATTCACCTACCTGTACACTGTCCACTGCTATCATTGTGATATCCTGCCTTACAAACACAATCAAATCCTCCTGCTGTGTTCTTGCATTCCTGGTTGCTGGCACTGCAATTGTGCAGACTTGAGTTTGCACATTCATCTATGTCTGTTAAAAGAATAATTATTACATACAAATGACTACTTAAGAATACATTTGGTTGGTCATGAGAAAAATCTTTATTCTGTAACAATACATTGAGTTAATCTATGATGATAATGCAATTAAATTTACTGAATTATGATCAATACATAACTTTTCTTCACCAATATCACAAGAACTGCTCCTTAACACCATCAAAACACAAGTAAAACATCATATTTTGAAGCAAATCATTGTCACACCAAATGGAAAAAAGTCAGGAAAACACGAGGCAGATTTGTACAATGTCACCACATCACAATATATCACAATATACATACTATTTTTTAATTTAGTTACAATTATTATTCTTTTAAATTTAATTATTTAAATACTTCTCAGCTTATTTGTGATAGGCAAAGCAAACTTAGGGGCACAAGTGTGGCCCATTAGAGCAAGCATAATTCCACATGTGCCATCATATGATGATGAACTTTCACTATTAGGTATGTTTTCCATAAAGCAAAATAATTTAACTGAATAACCACATTACTGCACATGGAATCAGTTTTAGTATCTTTCACAAATTCCTTTAAATCAGAATAACTACAACCTACAATTGTTTAAAACGATATTCGGGCATAAATTGACGAGTCAAGAACCATAGGGCGTTGCCATTTCTAAAAAAATAAAAACAAACCACTTTCACAATCGCTTTGTATTATAAAAAGCTAAATCTGCATGTCTTGTCTGATAAATCTGGAAGGGCGTATCTTTTCTATCTGTAAAATTTCATTTACCGGGCATTAAAAATTGCGGAAATAAGAAAAATGAAACAAATAATGCACTATCAATACTAAGGCGACTAATCGGCTTCTGGCAGTCCATAGTAGTTCCACTGCGCCGTTATACTGGCTCGTTGCAGTGAATCAGTTAAGAGTTAAACCACACGCCTAGCAGAGGATTAATAACCACCAAAGAAACCAGCCAACCATGTCAGAACAATAATGCAGAAGGAGACAGTAGACAGAAATACAATTGTTCACCTACCTGTACACTGTCCGCTGCCATTATTGTGATATCCTGCTTTACACACACATTCAAATCCTCCTACTGTGTTGTTGCATTGACTGCTGTCATCACTGCAGTTGTGCAGACTTGAGTTTGAACATTCATCTATGTCTGTTAATAGAATAATTATTACTTACAATAAGCTATTTGTGAAGATATTTCGTAGGTCACGAGAAAATTCTTTATTCTGTAAAAATGGATGGAATGGAATTAATATACATTTACAAATCAGGCATTTCAATTGCCATAATTAGTAATCTAGCCTGTTTATCGATTCATGAGAGACAAATGGTAACATCCAAACTAAAAGGTCAGAACAAGAATTATTTGTCATCCTGAGACCAGGCTTTATGTGCTTTCTAAGCACAGAAAAAACTGAAAGTAATTGGTCATGTCTAAATATAGTTTATCAAAATGAGAAAACTCAATTTACAGGCATACAATTTGTTTCAAAATGGATGATGAATACATATAAGCGAGAACTTAAAACAAAACATCAAATCTATCAAATCATAGGTCATAGAGATGTTATGAATGGAAGCATCAATCATTCAGTATGGGCTAGCCATTATAGTATTTCCACGGGGTAAGAAATCGAACTTGGCGAGCCATCACCCCTCCAAGTATATTGTGAACATTCAGTGCAGGCCAGACATTATACAGTATTCCATCGGGATGAGAGATTCAACTTGGTGAACTATCTCCCTTCCTAAGTATACTGTCAACATTCAGTGTTTCTTTTGTGATTTTAGTATTCCATCTTTTAGGTAGAGAATTCACAAACAGAAACTAGTCGACCAACCAACCAGCCATGTCATAACGATAATGCAGAAGGAGACACTAGACAGTAGAAATACAATCATTCACCTACCTGTACACTGTCCACTGCTATCATTGTGATATCCTGCCTTACAAACACATTCAAATCCTCCTGCTGTGTTCTTGCATTCCTGGTTGCTGGCACTACAATTGTACAGACTTGAGTTTGCACATTCATCTATGTCTGTTAATAGAATAATTATTACATACAAATGACTACTTAAGAATAAATTTGGTTGGTCATAAGAAAACTCTTTATTCTGTAACAATATATTGAATTAATCTATGATGATAATCCAAGTAAATTTACTGAATAATGATAAATACACCACTTTTCTTCACCAATATCACAAGAACTGCTCCTTGACACCATCAAAACACAAGTAAAACATCATATTTTGAAGCACATAATTTTCACACAAAATGGAACAGTCAGGAAAACACGAGGCAGATTTGTACTCATGACATTATATGTGTGTATATATATATATATATATATATATATATATATATATATATATATATATATATATATATATATATATATATATATATATGTATATAGTATATATATATATATATATTTAGGGTTATATACAGTTTATATTTATATATATATACACACACATATATATTATAAGTACTATTGCTTGAGAATTAAGGAGGAAATTGAAAGAAAAACGCAAATCTATCAACGTTGCTGCCGGAAAGACACCAAACAATGGGCGACCAACAACAACTAAATTACGAAACAGAAAAGAGATATTCGCGACTTGGAATATTACTGGTCTAGGAAATAAGGAATCAGCTCTCATAGAGTTTATGAAAAAATCAAATATTAAAGTATTAGGACTCGCAGATACTAGGAAAAAGGGGCAGAGCTACAATTAAACATGGAGTGGGTGGTTTGTTACATCCAGAAAAAGCAAAAGCCATTATCAACACTAAATTTATATCAGAAAGGATAATACTAGTACAGATCAAAGAAGGAAATAGAACAACAACTTTTATACAAACATACACCCCATGTAACGACACTTACAGCGACGAAGACAAAGATGAGTATTTTGATAAACTTGCAGACACGTTAAATAACATCAGGGAGACAGATGAACTTATAGTGATGGGTGATTTTAACGGACGAATAGGCATACAAAGAACACCATGGGATGAATGCATGGGGCCATTCAGTGACACACAGACTGAATGTAACAGCAATGGTAAACATCTATTCAACATATGCTCCGAACACGGACAAATAATAGCAAATAGGTTTTTCCAACATCGTCTTAGCCACACCAAAACCTGGTATAAATGGAATGTCATAGATCAAGCATCTCAAATTGACTTTATTCTAATTAGGAAATCAGACAGAGGACTACCATTAGATTCAAGAGCACTCCCAAATACAGACGTTGATACTGATCACAAACCAGTCATAATAAAAAAGATTTCAACATAAAGGAAAATAAGAAATAAAAGGGTAACAACACATGTCATCAAAATACGGTTAAAGACAAATTCAATCAAGAAATCAAAAAACTACATAAGAACATCTCTGATGATTACTCAAGCGTAGATAAGGAATGGACAATATTCAAGGCTGCTAAGCTCGACACACTGGAAAATAAATGGAACAAAGAAAGTAGGCAGGACAAAAGATTAAGAACAGCTTGATAGAACAATGAAGTTAAAGATAGTATATTCAAAAAGAATCAATCAATCATGTGCCATGCCGGAAAGCGTGCGCGGTCATGACTCGCCATTTCACTCGATCACCAGTGTCGTGGATCAGCTCAGTGTTTCTGTCTTGTCCATGCCATGTGGCCAACCATCCAGGTATTTTCCTCTCGGTCTGCCTCTTGGTCTGTTTCCTTCGATCTTGCCAGTTGTCACCAAGTTCTCCAATCCATTTCTTCTCATCACATGTCCAAAAAATTTTGACTGTCTACGTCTAATTTCTCTAATCAGTTTACGATGTTCATTTGTCTCCTGTAGTACTTGGTCATTGGTATTTCTGTCTGTCCATGGTATTTTTTGCATTTTCCTCAGAAACCACATTTCTGCAGCCATCAGATGTTTTTCAGCTTGACTGCCCATTGTCCAAGTTTCACATCCATACAAAAGAACAGGCTCTATGTATCCCCTCAACACTCTTTTTCTCGTTTCAATTGACATCTTTTTATTGGTCAGAATCTTTTTCATCTTGCTAAAGGCTACTTTCGCCATGGCGATTCTTGTTCTAATCTCTTCAAGGCATCTCCCATCAGATGTTATGACGGTGTTATGAAGGTGGCGTTCAAAAAATGGATCACAACTAAATCTGAACAAACTATGTTACTTATAGAATAGCACAACAAAATGCCAAACGAACAATTAGAGCATCTAAAGTTGAATCCTGGAGAATATACAGTGAACAGGTGGCGACCCTTAGCAAAGACTACCCTAGAGAATTTTATAAACGTGTCAATACAATGAGACACAGAGATGCATGCTACAACCCAACCACCATCATAAACAGCAAAAGAAGTAGACCAATATTTAATCCACATCAAAGACTAGCAAGGTGGGCAGAATACTTCCAAGAACTACTTAACCCCACACATAACATAGAAAACCTCACTTTTGTGCCTATAAGCCAGGGACAGCAAGAACCAAATTTCATACCTGCAGAAGTCAAAGCAGTTATACAGAAAAGTCCTAAAAACAAATCGCTGGGTCCAGATGGAATAATCACAGAAGCTATTCAGGCCTGTGGGAAAACAAGAGTTAAATGGCTCACAAGACTTTTTAATACAGCATGGAAAAAAAGAAAAGTCCCAGATGATTGGCAACAGGCAATAATAGTACCAATATAGAAAAAGAAAGGCAATATGAGAGAGTGCGAAACATACAGAGATATATCACTCCTGAGCCATATAGGGAAAATGTACGCAAAACTATTGGAACAAAGAGCTAGATCCATAGTTGAACAACAGTTAGGCAAAGTACAATTCAGTTTTTGGAAAGGTAAAAGTTGCACTGATGCACTATTTACACTTAGACAAATATGTGAAAAAACTATCGAATATAGTGACCAGCAGAATATTGTGTTTGTAGCTCAGGAAAAGGCTTTTGATAGAGTAGACAGATACAAATTATGGACCAACCTTGAAGACTATGGGATACAAGGGCAATTGCTAGAAAACATCATAGCCAGATTCATATCTGCTATCAAACAAAACCATAATACATGTCCCGAAGCAGAAACTTGCTAGGTGTTTATAATGTGATAGGGCCATCACATTTTGTAGGCCTGAATGTGCGGAGAAATAGGTGGCGTATCTTCCTCTCAGCAAGATAATGGATGCAGATGCCGAACCCTTACCCAACAGTGCAATGACAATATCAGCGTAGCTCCATTTGCTATAACTGTAATTTTATTTTATAATTTTTGAAGTTTTGCTTGGACAGTGGCCTTTAAGGCCTGCTTTTTAAAAAGAATTTCCAACTGCCAAGAGACTTTTAACATGCATAATATGTGCACATGTCCTCCAGGATTTTTGTCCTTGTCTGAGAAGCCTTGGTGTCAGGTTCACTACCAGGAGCACAGTGGATTGTGCAAAAGTACTGTAAGAAATAAACTGAAAAACTTATCTATTGCCTATAGTACCTTGCAGTGTAGAGCAGGGGGGGGGGGGGGGGGGGGGGGTCTTGAGCCTGAGGAATTAAGGCTCCCTGGCTAATGCAGTCACCGCAAACTGTGCAGGTTAGGATTTTCTTTTTTGCAAATTCCAGACAGCCCACAATGTGAATTGGGTTAGGTCTGCATGAGCCAAAGGTAGACATCATAATCTCTAAGCCACTCCCGGTGAATTTCAAATCATTGATTCTTCCATTGTCTTCAAATATATAGGCAGAGGAAGTTTAAAATCATCTCCCTTACCTTGACATTGGCCATTGTTTTCTTTGTAGCCTTCCTTACAAATGCACTCAAAAGCACCATCTGTATTGTTGCATTTCTAGGATCTGTGCAATTGTGGAGTGTGGCAACTAAGCACTCATTGATGTCTGTGAAATGATACACAAAATGATCAAGTTAATCAGCGGCAGCAAACTAATTCTCTGCATTAAACCAGAGGCAATGTTCCCTCTGGATGCTGCGGTAGCGTAGTGGCCAGATGGTCGTCTGCTGGCAGATTCAAATTATTCAGATTGACCTGGGTTCCCAGGTCAAACCAGCCTAAAATGGCTACCAGGAAATGTCCGGGGAAGTAAAGGTGGTCGGTGTGATACTGAGTACATCAGCGACCCCGTGGCGATTGGTCATTACAAATATGGGTATAGCACAATATGCCGAAAGCACTTAAGGTGTGTAAAGTTACTTTTTACTTACTGAGTAATTACTTTTTAATGCTCTCTCTAAGCAGTGTTAAAGTATGAATACAATTAGAGGAACTACAGTAAAGCTGTGGAAATTTAAACAATATAAAATAACACAAAGTAATGCAGTTTTACAGGACACAATTACGAAAAACACAGTATTCCCCCTAAGCAGTGGAGCATCTGTGAGCAAGCGTTATATTTTATGAACTACTAGCTGACCCGGCCCGGCTTCGCCCAGGCCCTGGTGGGGAGCATCTCATTTAATTCATATAAGTAGTCATATAAGTTCTCGTTCCCATTACCGACTGTCTGTCTGTCTGTCTGTCTGTCTGTCTGTCTGTCTGTCTGACCTGGCCCGGCATCGCCCGACTCCTGGTGTGGAGCATCTCATTTAATTCATATAAGTAGTCATATAAGCTCCCGTTCCCGTTCCCGACTATCTATCTGTCTGTCTGTCTGTCTATATGTCTGTCTGTCTGTCTGATCCGGCCCGGCTTCGCCCAGCCCCTGATGGCGAGCATCTCATTTAATTCATATAAGTAGTCATATAAGTTCCCGTTCCCGACTGTATGTATGTCTGTCTGTCTGTCTTTCTGTCTGTCTGTCTGTCTGTCTTATATGACTACTTATATGAATTAAATGAGGAGGGGAGAGGAGGAGGAGGATTTTAACGCATATGCCTGTAGACAACTGCAGCGAAAAGGTGGGTCTGTCTATCTATTTGACCCGGCGTGGCTTTGCCCAGCTCCTGGCGGGTAGCGTCTCATTAAATTCATACAACAAAAAAAGTAACTTAAAAGAATGTCCTTCCACACACCATCCATTATTTTTAATGAAAACTCTTTCTAATCACCTGCATGACTACGTAACTTCTTAAGCAAAACAAGATGAGTTACAATGTTATGCATTGTGCATTATTTTTATGAAAACTTTGAAAATGCCTTACAGATTGTATCATTATTTATTATAACTCATAGGCCGGTACATAACTATGGACAAAGAGTTTATAAATCTTTGAAAACGATGCCACAATATGACTATAAGTTATACAGAAAAGTTATGCCCCTTGAAATAACTTTTACAGAGTTAGGTCCCCTGAGATATATGAAATTATAATGAAAAATGAAAAATGAAATAATACTGAGTAAGCAGGCGATTTCACACTAACAAAATATCACAGTTGGCAGTGCTGGAATGAAAGGAAGGCGTGTAGAAAATTTCATCTCAATCGGATGAGCCGTTCGCGAACAAATAAAGGACATACATACATACATAAAGACGGAGATTGCCTTTTATATATAAGATAGCATAAACTCTTTTTGTCCCTAGAATTGTACCATGTGTGAAAGGCTGTTCTTTAAGTGTACCAATCATTGCACTTCTTACACTTAGTCTGAACATTTTAAAGAAATCTGGCAAAGTTTTGCTTTACAAAAGGTATATATAATTCAACACATGACATGATACATGCAGTCAGATATTGCAAGATGTGCAGAAGCGTAACTGCCCATGTCAGTCAGCAGTATAGTTTCTGAGACATGTGATGTGAATATCTTGGAATGTGAAACAAATGAAAAATATGGGGAGGACAAGAAGGGAAAATAAGAATAGGAGGGCTTGGGACGAGGTGGTTAAGGGACTATGCCCAAATGGTGGAATAAAATGTGAAAGAAGAAGAAGACCTTGAAATGTCAGCGTTAGAGACAACAAAAGGCTATGAGTATGAGTTCAAGAAGAAGACCCTGAAATGCCAGCGTAAAAGACAACAAAAGTCCATGTATATGAGTTCAAGAAGAAGACCCTAAAATATCAGCGTAAAAAGACAACAAAAGGCCATGTATATGAGTTCAAGAAGAAGACCCTGAAATATCAGCGTAAAAAGACAACAAAAGGCCATGTATATGAGTTCAAGAAGAAGACCTTGAAATGCCAGCGTAAAAGACAACAAAAGGCCATGTATATGAGTTCAAGAAGAAGACCCTGAAATGCCAGCGTAAAAGACAACAAAAGGCCATGTATATGAGTTCAAGAAGAAGATCCTGAAATGCCAGCGTAAAAGACAACAAAAGGCCATGTATATGAGTTCAAGAAGAAGACCCTGAAATGCCAGCGTAAAAGACAACAAAAGGCCATGTATATGAGTTCAAGAAGAAGACCTTGAAATGCCAGCGTAAAAGACAACAAAAGGCTATGAGTTCAAGAAGAAGACCCTGAAATACCAGCGTAAGAGACAACAAAAGGCCATGTATATGAGTTCAAGAAGAAGACCCTGAAATACCAGCGTAAGAGACAACAAAAGGCCATGTATATGAGTTCAAGAAGAAGACCCTGAAATACCAGCGTAAGAGACAACAAAAGGCCATGTATATGAGTTCAAGAAGAAGACCCTGAAATGACAGCGTAAAAGACAACCAAAGTCCATGTATATGAGTTCAAGAAGAAGACCTTGAAATGCCAGCGTAAAAGACAACAAAGGCCATGTATATGAGTTCAAGAAGAAGACCCTGAAATACCAGCGTAAGAGACAACAAAAGGCCATGTATATGAGTTCAAGAAGAAGATCCTGAAATGCCAGCGTAAAAGACAACAAAAGGCCATGTATATGAGTTCAAGAAGAAGACCCTGAAATGCCAGCGTAAGAGACAACAAAAGGCCATGTATATGAGTTCAAGAAGAAGACCTTGAAATGCCAGCGTAAGAGACAACAAAAGTCCATGTATATGAGTTCAAGAAGAAGACCCTGAAATACCAGCGTAAGAGACAACAAAAGGCCATGTATATGAGTTCAAGAAGAAGACCCTGAAATACCAGCGTAAGAGACAACAAAAGTCCATGTATATGAGTTCAAGAAGAAGACCCTGAAATGCCAGCGTAAGAGACAACAAAAGGCCATGTATATGAGTTCAAGAAGAAGACCTTGAAAAGCCAGCGTAAGAGTCAACAAAAGGCTATGAGTATGAGTTCAAGAATAAATATCATTGCACTTGGGACATCCCTTTCTTCAGAAGCCAATGAAGAATTCTCATGCTGATGGCACTGTAATGCCCCCCAGCTGTAGCGTTTAACTCTTTCTCCCATTGCAATGTTTAGTAGATTGTTTTGTCTTTTGATGTGGCAATAGCACATTTTATTTTTTCTGATTGTTTTCTTTGAGTAGTGACTTTTATATATTAAGCTGTTTTAGGATATCATTGTTTGTCGTTTTTTTTCTTCCAACATTTCAATAATGCTAACAAGTACCTATTAATTTATGAATCCATTAATTGTTACTCAAACCATAACGTAACATACCTTGACAATCGTCTCCAGGATTAGGCTGATAATATCCATTTTCACACAAACACTCAGCGCCTCCATTCAAGTTATTACAGACTTCATGCAGCCCACAATAACTGGCATTTTCTGTGCATTCATCAACATCTATATCACAGTTGGAGCCCTGCCAGCCTGGCTTGCAAGTACATGTTCCATTAATGTCATTGCAGTCCACTGTGTTGGCTGCAGTGCAGTTGCAGACATTTAGACAGTCCTGGCCATAATTTGCGTCATCACATGCTGTGAATATATGATAAACCATCTCACATATAGTATATCACACTCATGGCAAATGCCATGCCTAATAAAACAGACATAAAAGCTAGCCCTTTACTTCATATATTAACTACTTGGTGTATCTAAATTGACAATTATCTATCCAATGTGGCAACTCCCTGATAAGATCAACACACTTTATGGTCCTTGAAGTGAGAAAATGCAGTTTAACAATACCATACTTGCTCAAATCCTATTGAACTGTACATAAAGGGGGAGCTGCAGTAGTGTAGTGGCTAGACACTTGCCTGATGGCCCGCTGATCATGGCATCCAGTTCACTTTAAGGGGGATTTTAAACATTAACGTGGCTCCCAGGTTGACCCAACTTAAAATGGATGCCAGTAAATGTCTTGGGAAGTGAAGCAAGTTGGCGTGATAATGACCCCGTAACCCCTGGAGTTTTGATTTTTAAAATTTTGGCATATCCTTTTTACAAGACATCGCTGTCAACACCAGCATTTTACTGCTGTTGTTGATGTCTTGGCAAGTTTACTTTCAGTAGTTTGCTATTGGTTTCTGAACAACCAGCTCCCATACAAACTCGTTAAAACCCAGCGCAACGTGGTCTGCTGCCAAATTGGCCGCTGCTGTGTTTTAAACACGGGTAAGTGGGCTTATGAATCGCATATTGGTCTACACAAAAATGGATCTAGACCCATGTGCCTATTAAACCTCAAACTGTGTAAAAGGGTTATTTATTTAATTTTTTAATGAAACATCACTGGAAATAATGTCCTACTTTTGAATGTGATTGTGGCAGCAGCATTTTATTTTTGATATTTAGATTCTCCACTGGTAAAATATATGACCAAATACACTATTTATTTGGGAGATGTGGATTTTGTATAAACTGATTTGGGCTTCAGGTTTTTCCAGCCTAAAATGGATACCAGGAATTGTCCTAAAATGTAAAAGCAGCTGACTTGATACTGACCGCATCGCCCAACGAGTGCTGATTGGTAGTACTTTTTTTATATACTGTTTCCACCCGTCACTTTTCATAATTACAATAAGTAAAAACCTATTGTTTTAGTAATTTACAAAGCACGTTTATGCATCTCAAAAATGATATTCATAAAAGTGTGTTTGAAGATAGCAAAACATACAAATAAATTATTATCATGATCATGTGCCATCCCAATAAGCATGGGTTATCCCCGTTTGCTATCTCAAAAAATTACCAACCTCGGATCAGGTCTGTGCTCTTGTCCCGATTATTTCATGTGGCCAGTCCATCCAGGTATTTATCTCTTTGCCTCCCCCTTGTTCTTTTCCCATCAATTATGCCAGCCGTCACTAAGTTTTCAAGTTAGTTTCTCCTAACTTGCTCAAAAACATTTCACTGTCGATGACCAATTTCTCTAATAAATGTATGGTTGGTTTTCATTTCTTTCTCAAAGGACAGTTTCAAATGTTTTTCTGTCCATCTATGATATCCTTTGCATTTCCTTCAGAAATAATTTCCACCACTATTAGATATTTCTTGGTTGTCTGCTTATTGGGGATTCTCCGTGGCGAAGTGGTCAAGCCGTTTGACTCGGGCTCCGAAGGTTGTGCGTTCGATTCTGGGCCACGTTCTTCGGTTCACGAGTTAAATTGTTTGGAGACTCCTGTGGGTCATCGCTAGAGCTTGCTAGTCGCATGCTTTGTGCGACGCTTTCTGCACTGCGGCAAGAGACAGAACCATATGGGATAAAACCCGGTGCAATGAAGTCAACCCTGTCGACTTTTAAGCAACTTTAAGCTTATTTTCTACTTAAATTATAGACATATTTATAGTTGAAAACTAAATAATTTACTTCTACTAGAACTTGTATTTTCTTCTACAGCTTGATAGATTAACAAATTAATCACAGTAGCATTTCACAGGCAAAGAGCACAATAAAATGTCAACAATTGTCTGTAACTCACGGACACACTCTCCAAGTGATGTGGGGAAATATCCAATACTGCAGACACATTTATAAGAGCCAGGAGTATTCTCACAACGAGAATTATTCGCACATACAATCCCAGGACACTCATTTATGTCATCTGAGCATGCGGTGCCATTCCATCCGCCGATGCATACACATGTGCCATTGGATGCCACACATTCTGCGGTGTTGGTCATGTTGCAAGAGCACGAGCTGGTACAGTTTTTCCCATAGTACCAAGGCTCACACGCTGAAAGAAACAAGAAAAGCTTGGCTTTATACCATGTTATACCAAGGCTGACACACTGAAAGAAACCAGAAAACTTTGGCTGTATAACATATTGTACCAAGCAACTCGTAATGTAATATAAAGGACTCTTTCTAAACTTGTTGAAGTATACTGGGAATATGGTGCAAGCCTCATGTTGGTATAGACAAACTGGCACTCCAGGGCTGATGTGGTCAACATCATGCCAGTTGTTTTTACCTCCTACAATATTTCCAGGTATCCATTTGAGGCTGGATGGATCTGGGAGCCCAGGTCAGAGAACCTTAACCCATTACCACAAATTATATATAATTATAAGTCAGAGACTAACAATGTTCTTTGGTCAAACAGTGAGAAAATGCATTTGGAAAACATGAAAGAACAGTGATAAATGAGGCAGGGGAAGACTGATAGGACAGGATCAGGCTGGATGGACTGGGATGGCAACATGAAGAAACATCAATAGAACTGATCTGGAACACTAAGGACTGAGATCTGTGGAAAGATGTGAAAGCCTACACCATTAGGCAGGCACATGATGATGATGTTGACATAAAAAAAGACAAGACTTCATGTTCAGACATTACTAGAACAACAGCAAATGAGGAGAAGAAAATCTTGTGTATCACAACAAGACTTTCTTCAACTAAAACATTGGTACCATCATTATGACATGGCTGATGATATCTTGCTGAAGAGATGATAATCACTTCACGCCAAGTCCGGGCTGTAAGCGCGCGGAGCAGAGAGGGTTGAGGAGGGGGGAGGGGGGGGGGGGGGGTGAGTGTGTGTGTAAATGTCCCACTTAAACCACTCAAGTAAAGCCTTTGTGCGACCTGCAGTGTGGGGCTGTGCATTGTCGTGCAGGATAATTACAGCACTGGTGATCATTCTGCGCCTTTCAGACCAACGAAACTTCTTCAGTGTTTCACAATAAACTTGTGACGTTATTGTAGTCTCTAGTGTCATGAATTTTTGAATGAGCTCATCTGTCACACGTACAAATGTTCTTGTCCACCCTCATCATGCACATCTTTACGCTCATCTCTGAATTTCCTGCACCAATCTCTCACAGAACTGTTACTCATTATGTTATCACCGTACACATAACACAATCAACGATGAATCTCAGCTGCATTTTGGCCTTCTGCTTGAAGAAAATGAATCACACCATGACTTTCACAGATGGCGGAAACTGCAATAACAATGTCCATGTTTATTTGTTCATGATTTGTGAACCACTGAACAAATGTGACTGTAGGTTGATGTGTAGTAAGCTAAAAGACTATTGAATGGTGCAAGCCCGGGAAGGTTAACCCGGTCAACAAATGCCCGCAGAAGTCGGATGTGTCGGCCTAACAGCGCAAGAACGCAGCTCTGCTGTAAACAGGCACAACGCAGTCACATCAGAAAAAAAAATCCGGATGAATGCAGCAGAAGAAGAAGAAGAATGGTGCAAGCAATGAAAGGTGTTGCTATGGCAACAGGTTTATTTTTACCAGTCAATCGGTGGTTGATTTTGGAATAGCCCTCATACATAAATCATGAAATTTGATATGTTGAAAAATGTTATCTATAAAACAATTATATACAAAACTGAATACTTAAATAGATATAGAAACATGAAATCAAGACTCAACATCATTGCACACAAGGCATCCCTACGTACACTATGCCCCTTCCTTCAGTAGCCAGCAAAGAGCTCCCATGCTGAAGGTACTAATGACAATCTGACTGAACATCTGCCTATATTTTCCTCTACCCATGTAGTGTTGTCCAGACCCACTGCTCACTGCCCGCTCAATTAGTCTGTCCAGATGTGGGTCCTGTGTTTGTTCTGCTGCACTTGCCACTGAAAGTCTTCACCACAATAGCCCTGTCATGATCTAGTTTGCTGCCCAAAGAAGCTGCAGCCTGTCTATCAGCCTGTTAATTTCCTTGCACACCCATGTGTCCTGGGCACAAAGTCCATGATATGCTCATGACTTCTGTCTTTTCAAGTGATGCAAGCCACTCCAATCCATGTGGAACATACAAGTTTTGATTTTCCATTGCATGCGATTTTACGTAGCATGTGATTTTACATAGCATGTGATTTTACGTAGCATGCTTTGCAAGTCTGTTACAAAGGCAACATGTCATTCTGTACTAAGTTACTATTAAACAGTTATAATTTACATCCTAATTATAACCCAGAAGAGTTGAACATTATTTCTATGACCCTTGTAAATTACAATTGATCAAATGTTGGTCTCACAGTACACAGACTGCTTCAGAATTCATGAGGGACCTTGTGCAAACACAGGCTCAGGAAGTCTGGGACCTCTAGACCTAGTGTCAAGGTTTGGAACCCAGTCAATTTTGGGAGTGAATATAAACCGGCATTAGACCAGTTGTCATAGCGAACAGGTCTTGAGACTACTAGTGCTACTGAGGCCCCAAAGGGCAAGCCAAGAATAACACCTTGTGCATGTCACAAAATGTGACTAAATGTGAAGGGGGGAGGGGGTGGTCTGGGATTGGCTATCTCACACCACAGACACATTCAGCCAACATCCAACCATATCTCACACCACAGTCAAATTCAGCCAACATCCAACCATATATCACACCACAGACAAACTCAGCCAACACCCAACCAACCATAACTTACACCACAGACAAATTCAGTCTACATCCAACCACATCTCACACCACAGACAAATTCAGCCAACATCCAACCATATATCACACCACAGACAAACTCAGCCAACATCCAACCATACCTCACACCACAGACAAACTCAGCCAACATCCAACCATACCTCACACCACAGACAAACTCAGCCAACATCCAACCATACCTCACACCACAGACAAACTCAGCCAACATCCAACCATATATCACACCACAGACAAATTCAGCCAACACCCAACCAACCATAACTCACACCACAGACAAATTCAGTCTACATCCAATCATATCTCACACCACAGACAAATTCAGCCTATATCCAACCATATCTCACACCACAGACAAACTCAGCCAACATCCAACCATATCTCACACCACAGACAAACTCAGCCAACATCCAACCATATCTCACACCACAGACAAATTCAGCCAACATCCAACCATATCTCACACCACAGACAAATTCAGCCAACATCCAACCAACCATAACTCACACCACAGACAAATTAATCCAACATCCAACCAACCATAACTCACACTACAGACTACTACGTCCGTATTCTGCTAGCTTCAGTCCAGACAAATTCAGCCAACATCAAACCAAACATAACTCACACCACAGACAAATTCAGCTAACATCCAACCATATCTCACACCACAGACAAATTCAGCCTACATCCAACCGACCATATCTGACACCACAGACAAATTCAGCCAACATCCAACCAACCATAATGAGCCTACAAAGGGCTTGGTATACTTAGTTGTGGGACTATATTCCACTAGAAGTCTTAAACGTAAAAGAAAAAGAGAAATATTTTCAGTAGGAACTGGTTTGAAAGAAAAGTGTGGCTTGAGTGGAATGAAATATGGAATTTAATAAATAATACTGTACCTTGGCAAGTACGTCCGTCTTCCGCTAGCTTCAGTCCATCACTACAAACACAGGTAAAAGATCCATTCAAATTTTTGCAACTTCCATTTCCAGTAAAACAAGGGTCCTCCAAGCATTCATTAATGTCTAGTAAAATGAACAATACGTGAAGTTCAGTTACCAGAATGGACATATGAACATTAGATTGATGTAGATAAAACGATTAACATAAATCTTTATAGATTTCCTTAATTTTTATCAGATACACACTGACAACGTAGATTACATTAGGATGAAGAAAACAAAGTGGATAAAGTCAGCGTGATAAAGACATGAATCAAACAAAGTGGAGTTTCATTACCGATAACATTCACTGTGAGAATGGCACTGGATGATGATGATGATAACACTCACCTATACAGGTGAAGTTGTCAGAAGCCATCTGATATCCAGGCTGACAAAAGCATATTTCTTGACCATTTTCAAATGCACAATCATGGCTACAGTTAGTTGCTCGTCCACAGTCCTTTGCTGACGGATCTCCTGTTAAGACAAAATGTAATAATTTGTGATAGCCATGAATTGGTCATGTGCATTTTAAAGGCATATACATATTGCCAATGCAGTTGGACGAGGATTTAATGCCTGCTTTCATCATCTCATTATTCATTATCTAGCTCGCTCCATGGCGAAAGGGTTACGGATGCAGCTCATAATCCCGCAAATCCGTGTTCGAAATATAGCTGTGGGCAATTTGGCAGCAGGCCGCCTAGATTGGTTTTTGATGAAATGGTATGAGTGCCGGTCAATCAGAAAGCAATGGCAAACTACTGAGTGTAAACTTGCCCAGGAATCACGAACAGCCAAAAAATCCAGGGGTTGACTGATACATCCTGTAAAGGACATGCAATAACTTTTAATTGTTCTTAAATGGTATGACAGAATCACTAATGCAGAGCTTAGTGAGAGAGAACTTAGTGAAGGAAAACTTAGTGAGAGAGAACTTGGTGAGAGAGAGCTTAGTGAGGGAGAATTTACTGAAGGAGAACTTAGTGAGAGAGAGGTGAAGCAGAACTTGGTGAGAGAGAGCTTAGTGAAGGAGAACTTAGTGAGAGAGAGCTTAGTGAGAGAGAACTTAGAGAGAGCTTAGTGAGAGAGAACTTAGTGAGAGAAAGCTTAGTGAAGGAGAGCTTAGTGAATGAGAACTTAGTGAGAGAGAACTTGGTGAGAGAGAGCTTAGTGAGGGAGAACTTAGTGAAGGAGAACTTAGTGAGAGAGAGCTTAGTGAAGGAGAACTTTGTGAGAGAGAGCTTGGTGAGAGAGAGAGCTTAGTGAAGGAGAACTTTGTGAGAGAGAGCTTAGTGAAGGAGAACTTTGTGAGAGAGAGCTTAGTGAAGGAGAACTTAGTGAGAGAGAGCTTAGTGAAGGAGAACTTTGTGAGAGAGAGCTTAGTGAAGGAGAACTTTGTGAGAGAGAGCTTAGTGAAGGAGAACTTTGTGAGAGAGAGCTTAGTGAAGGAGAACTTTGTGAGAGAGAGCTTAGTGAAGGAGAACTTTGTGAGAGAGAGCTTAGTGAAGGAGAACTTTGTGAGAGAGAGCTTAGTGAAGGAGAACTTTGTGAGAGAGAGCTTAGTGAAGGAGAACTTTGTGAGAGAGAGCTTAGTGAGAGAGAGAGCTTAGTGAAGGAGAACTTTGTGAGAGAGAGCTTAGTGAAGGAGAACTTTGTGAGAGAGAGCTTAGTGAAGTACAAAAGTACAGGTTCTATGTAGCTCCTCAACACTTTTTTTTTCATTTCAAATGACATCTTTTTATTGGTTAGTATGTTTTCCATCTTGCAATATATGCCTTGTTGGGGCATATATTTGAGTGATGTTTATGCCAAATGGTCTGCCGATTAATTTTACCAATAGAAACACACAGGGCAAGTGAAATAGAGGGAGAACTAAGTACAGACAAGAAGAGAATCATACACAGAGATTAACAATACAGGGAGGATTGAGAGGAGGAGGAAGAGAGAGAGAGAGATAGAGAGAGAGAGAGAGAGAGATAGAGAGAGAGGGAGGGAGGGAGAGGGAGAGAGAAAGAGAGAGAACGAAGGAACAAATTTTATTTTCAAAGAGTAACAAATTGGGTACGCAGACGCGTCTTACATTCAGCTCTTCCAATCACTCATCTTTCATTCATCAATAGTGCATAATACATTCACATAGGAAAAAAACATTGTCAAAAGAATGTTGTAAACGTAAACAATGCATATTACCATGTTATGAGACACATCCCCCACTCACCCACCCATACATCCCCCACCCCACCCACACACAGAGAGAGAGAGAGAGAGAGAGAGAGGAGAGAGAGAGAGAGAGAGAGAGAGAGAGAGAGAGAGAGCTGCAGGAGATAGCAAAAGATAGGATGGAGTGAGGATGGAGTGAGGATGGAGTGAGGATGGAGTGAGGATGGAGTGAGGATGGAATGAGGATGGAGTGAGGATGGAATGAGGATGGAGTGAGGATGGAGTGAGGATGGAGTGAGGATGGAGTGAGGATGGAGTGAGGATGGAATGAGGATGGAGTGAGGATGGAATGAGGATGGAGTGAGGATGGAGTGAGGATGGAGTGAGGATGGAGTGAGGATGGAGTGAGGATGGAGTGAGGATGGAGTGAGGATGGAATGAGGATGGAGTGAGGATGGAGTGAGGATGGAGTGAGGATGGAGTGAGGATGGAGTGAGGATGGAGTGAGGATGGAGTGAGGATGGAGTGAGGATGGAATGAGGATGGAGTGAGGATGGAATGAGGATGGAGTGAGGATGGAGTGAGGATGGCGTGAGGATGGAGTGAGGATGGAGTGAGGATGGAGTGAGGATGGAATGAGGATGGAGTGAGGATGGAATGAGGATGGAGTGAGGATGGAGTGAGGATGGAGTGAGGATGGAGTGAGGATGGAATGATATGAGTTAGTTAAGGACCTATGCTCCTGTTAGAGATAAAGGGCAAACGAAAAAGGCAAGCATATAAGTGGGGAGATATCATCAAAAGATAAGCAAACAAGCTCACCAGAGTGTACACCAGAGCAGAAGACAGACACAGTTGGAGATCCAGTCCAGTCAACTATTCACTGCGCAGCGTGAACTTTACTGATTGGTTGAAAATCAAGCCATGTCTAGATACACTTGTCATGTCTAGACGTATATGTGACTTACTATAGCAAGTGTTTCTGGTGGTGGTGTTGAGAAGATAACCATCGTAGCATTCACATGCAAAACTTCCTTGAGTGTTCCTGCACAGCTGATCGCACTTGCTTATCTGTGGCATGGCGCATTCATCAATATCTGCAGAGAAAGTTAGTTGCATATCATTTACAGGATGTCACAGTCAACCCCTGCATTATTTGGCTGTTTGTGATTTATTGGCAAGTTTACATTCTGTAGTGTATTAGTTCATATTTTTTTGGCCTGGAGAGAACCCAACCAGTATTTATATAGGCTGTTTGCTTGGGAATCCTCTGAATGACTGATATTGACTTATTCTGTACCAAGAAAAGTTTTAAAAAAAGTAGTTTGCCATTGCTTTCTGCACGACCAGCACTCATACCATTATATGAAAATCAAAGCAAGTTGGTCTACTTTCAAATCGCTGGCAGCTGTTTCAAACGTGGTATTCTGGATTACGAATTGCATCCGTAACCTCTTTGCCATAGAGACTGGAGAGGAAACAACCGGTATTTATATAGGCTGTTTGCTTGAGATTCCAGTAAATGACTGATATTGACTTATTCTGTACCAAGAAAAGTATTTTAAAAAAGTAAGCTAGGGTCCCTTTTCTGTGCCGTAAGGAATATTAGATATATGGGGATAGTACCTTATTTTTACAAATCAATCAACACTCAATGGGTGACATGGTCAATATTATATAATAGCGGCTGCCTTTGGTTCTCCAGGCATTTCCCAGTATCAATTTTAGGCTGGGCACCAAGAAATGTGGTCAATATAACAGTGGCTGTCTGTAGCTCTCCACGCATTTCCTGGTATCAATTTTACGCTTGGCACCAAGAAATGTGGTCAATATAACAGTAGCCGCCTTCAGTTCTCCAGGCATTTCCCGGTATCAGTTTTAGGCTGGACACCAAGAAATGTGGTCAATATAACAGTGGCTGTCTGTAGCTCTCCACGCATTTCCTGGTATCAATTTGAGGCTGGGCACCAAGAAATATGGTCAATATAACAAAGGCTGCCTTCAGTTATCCTGGTACATCCTGGTATCAATTTTAGAGGAGTGACGAGGGGATCTGGCCGACGCTCGACGCTCAGAGGAAAGGCGAGACGGACATATAATCAGATTGCTACTGGAACTATTAGTGTTGGAACTCTTCGCTGGTTGCTGAGGATGGGGACGGAGCGCTTATGGGAATGTCCCGAATGCTGTGATGTCGGTTCCTAAATCAATCAATCAATCAATCAATCAATTTTAGCCTGGGCACCAAGAAATGTGGCGGGAGGGCTAGTAAAGTTGACAGCGAACTGCGCTGGTAATGTCATGAATACAGTTGACGTGGGTTCAATGCCTGGGCTCATTGTCTGCCATAATGAGGGAAAGATTGGCCACCTATTTCTCCTTGGTCTATAAACCTACCAAATGTGATGGCACATCACAAACATATAGCTTCAGGAAAATTAAACAAATGTTCAACCAATGAATGTGCCGCAATTTTATTGGCAGCAAACATACTTGATATGGGTGGCGTGGTGAGTAGCATGCTGGTCTGATGGTCTGATGTTCAAACCCCCCTTGAGATTACAAATCCACACACAAACACTGTAACTAGTCTAGCATACAAATCCACCCATCCACAAACACTGTAACCAGAGCAGTTTATAATACAACAAATACCCAAACACTGTAACCAGCTTATAAATCTACACACAATACATACCCAAATATTGTAACTAGTTTACAAATCCACACACAATACATACCAAAACATTGTAACTAGTTTACAAATCCACACACAATACATACCCAAATACTGTAACTAGCTTACAAATCCATACACAATACATACCCAAATATTGTAACTAGTTTACAAATCCATACACAATACATACCCAAATATTGTAACTAGTTTACAAATCCATACACAATACATACCCAACTACTGTAACTAGCTTACAAATCCATACACAATACATACCCAAATACTGTAACTAGCTTACAAATCCATACACAATACATACCCAAATACTGTAACTAATTTACAAATCCATACACAATACATACCCAAACATTGTAACTAGCTTATAAATCCACACACAATACATACCCAAATACTGTAACTAGCTTACAAATCCATACACAATACATACCAAAACATTGTAACTAGCTTACAAATCCATACACAATACATACCCAAATATTGTAACTAGTTTACAAATCCACACACAATACATACCCAAATATTGTAACTAGTTTACAAATCCATACACAATACATACCCAAATATTGTAACTAGTTTACAAATCCACACACAATACATACCAAAACACTGTAACTAGCTTACAAATCCATACACAATACATACCCAAATACTGTAACTAGCTTACAAATCCATACACAATACATACCCAAATACTGTAACTAGTTTACAAATCCATACACAATACATACCCAAATACTGTAACTAGCTTACAAATCCATACACAATACATACCCAAATACTGTAACTAGCTTACAAATCCATACACAATACATACCCAAATATTTTAACTAGTTTACAAATCCATACACAATACATACCAAAACACTGCAACTAGCTTACAAATCCACACACAATACATCCAAAACATTGTAACTAGTTTACACATCCACACACAATACATACCCAAATACTGTAACTAGCTTACAAATCCATACACAATACATACCCAAATATTGTAACTAGTTTACAAATCCATACACAATACATACCCAAATATTGTAACTAGTTTACAAATCCATACACAATACATACCCAAATACTGTAACTAGCTTACAAATCCATACACAATACATACCCAAATACTGTAACTAGCTTACAAATCCATACACAATACATACCCAAATATTGTAACTAGTTTACAAATCCACACACAATACATACCAAAACATTGTAACTAGTTTACAAATCCACACACAATACATACCAAAACATTGTAACTAGTTTACAAATCCACACACAATACATACCAAAACACTGCAACTAGCTTACAAATCCATACACAATACATACCCAAACATTGTAACTAGTTTACAAATCCACACACAATACATACCAAAACACTGTAACTAGCTTACAAATCCATACACAATACATATCTACTAAAACACTAACTAGTTTATAAATCAACACACAATACAAACCCAAACACTGTAACACATCAAACTTATAAATACACACATACCAAAACACTGTAACAAGTCAAACTTATAAATCCACACTTACCCAAGCACCGATCTCCAATGGCTAAGAATCCACTGAAGCATGAACATGTGTAGTTGCCAATTGTGTTTACACAAATATGATCACATGTTTTTTTGTTGGCACATTCATTTATGTCTGTGATAAAAGTGTTGAGAATGTAGAAAACATGTTATAACAACTGTTATCACTTTGTTGTAGCTTTCACATTCATCTATGTTTGTCATAAAAGTGGTGATAATTATATGACAACATGTTATAACAACTATTACCACATTGTTGTAGGATATCACAATCATCTATGTCTGTGATAAAAGAGTTGATAATTATATGAAAACAAGTTATAACAACTATTACCACATTGCAATATTGCTATCACATTCATCTATGTCTGTGGTAAGAGTGTTGATATTCTTCTTTCTTCTGTTGTGCTGCTGATTTTGCCGTGAAGTGTTGCAGAGAGGAGGAAGATGTAACTGTCTGTGTTTCGTTTGTCTTATATGCCTTTACCGGGCGTAGCGGCTGAAAGCGGCTTTACCCGTGGACGGGCAAAGCGTCCAAAAGCGTCTGAGAATAGTGAACATTTTAAAAACGTGATCTCGCTGCTTTCCGAGACTTCCAATTGCCTACTTTCAGTTTCGCCGATAACTTGACAACGTGGCCGCCATTTGCAAGTGTACTTTGAATTTGAACGGATTTATTTTGATAGTTTTGGGGGGGTTTTACGCTTTGTATTTCAAAATTCTGCGATGATTCTTCAAGTGATAGCAGAGATTTTGCTGGGTTCAATTTCAGTGACATTTAAATGCACGAATATGACTGAATTGCAGATAGATATCATTGATACCAGCTTGGGCAGTGTACATACACACTTTGAAGAAAGTGATTCTAATTCTGAAAATGTGTTTGTAAATTGCAGTATAGATGACTGATAATCACAACCAATATGTTGTATTTTGTAAATATTTGTGTTCATGTGTGGATTAGCCCCAATATTCATGCGAGTACAATATTCACGTGAGTAAAATATTCTACATGCTTTTCCCTTTATTTTTCTGTTTATGTGACTAAACTCTGTTGACTAACAACTTATATGTGATGGTTTTACTAACGTAACCCAAAATTTTACCGAACCTGAAAAAATCTTGCCCGTTCAGGGCTTAAAAATGGACAAACGTCTGCCCTGTAAAGGGATATTAACGTCATATTTTATTTCTTCAATGTTCCTCTTACTCCATCTATCCAACTCTTCCTGGGTCGCCCTCTCACCCTGTATCCTGATGTTCTCATGTAGAACACTCTAACCACTGTTTGATCTTGTTCCATTCTAGCTAAATGTCCGAACCATCTAATTCTTCTATAGAGTCAGTAACAGATGTTATCACTACACTTGTTCTTAGTTTCTCATTTGTCTATTTATCTCTTCATGTTTTTCCAACTGGGTTTCTTATGCACCTTATCTCACGTGATGTGATTTTACCTCTGCGTGTTTCTAGGACTGTCTACGTCCGGCACTGGTAACACAGTGTTGGGACTAATAAAGCAATCTCACAGCTTCCTGTTTTGTATTGATGTTGATATTTAGATGTTCTAGGATAGGTGCAGTTTGATAGATGATGATGTCTGCTTTCTGTATTCTTATTTCTATCTCTTTATCTAGTCTTCCAACCTCTGTGAACACACTGCCCAGATACTTGTACTCTCTATCCAGTCTATCAACCTCTGTGAACACACTGCCCAGATACTTGTACTCTCTATCCAGTCTATCAACCTCTGTGAACACACTGCCCAGACACTTGTACTCTCTATCCAGTCTATCAACCTCTGTGAACACACTGTCCAGATACTTGTACTCTCTATCCAGTCTTCCAACCTCTGTGAACACACTGCTCAGATACTTGTACTCTCTATCCAGTCTTCCAACCTCTGTGAACACACTGTCCAGACACTTGTACTCTCTAACTGCGCTCTCAAGTCGGCCCAGCCTAAAATTGGTATCAGAAAATGTCTAGGGAAATAAAGGCAGCTGATGTGACACTGAACACATCACCCCTCAAGTGCCGACTAGTATACACAAAGATGGAGCTAGCACAATATGTCCAATACATCTCAAGGTGTGTACATCAAGAGTCACTCTTTATACCTTGCTCAAGGTGTGTACATCGAGAGTCACTCCTTATACCTTGCTCAAGTTAAAATCTTTCTTACTTTCAACTGTATGACTATGCAGTATTGTTTTCAAAACAAAACAGTTTATAAAGACCAAACATGTTTTAATTATAAACACAAACATTACCTATACATGTCATGTTGACAAATTGGAAGCCACTCCTACACTGGCATATATACGACCCAGGTGTGTTGACACACACTGAGGGATCCGGACAAAGACTAGTACTCTGAGAACACTCATCTTTATCCTCAGAACACTTCTGGCCACCCCAACCTGTGTTGCACTGGCAACCTGTAACTGGGTCGCATATATCAGTTCCCACGGGGTCACAGCCACAAACATTTCCACAGCTGGGTCCCCAGTGGTGCTCATCACAAGCTGGAGTGGAAGACACATTGCATATGTACAAAAGTATTACATTAGTGGGAAATTATGATCTAAGAATATTTCAAATGTAAATAGTATTAATTTATGTAAAGCTAAGAATCTAAGAATATTGACCATGTGAACAGCAATGGAAAATTAATAAGAATATTGCACACGTAAAAAGTATTATATTTATGAAAAACTAAGAATCAAAGAATGTTTCAAATGTAAAAAGTATTATATAAATGGAAAATGAAGAATCTAATAATATTTCCTATGCAAGAAGTATTGCATTTATGGCATTTTAAGAATATAAGATTATTTCAAATGTAAAAAACATTACGTTAATGGAAAATGATGAATCTAATAAAGTGTGCTTAACATTCCAGTGTCAACTTAACTCTTATCACCCTATTTCATGCTGATCAGTCTCCTCTGAAATCGCTCTCTCAGCCAGGATAGAGAGTCATTTGATGTGTGTGGGGTGGCCCCGTTTTGCTAGAACCACTGTTGATCTCGATACAATCCTCTGCATCGTCACAATGATGCTCAAAACTTTCAAAGATTTGTTGTTGTTTTTTTTTTTGGGTCACCCTGGTCTCCCATGTTGGACACATCAGACAAGCAAGATGATACATAAACCTGCTGCCTTGTAGGTAAATGGGATAGTCATCAAAGGCTAGGAAAAGCAAACTGGAAAAATGCTTGTCAAAGTCAGCTGTACTGTGCTATAGGCTAGACGAAACATTGCAACACAACTCATTCGATGATGATAACAATTTTAAAATAATTACCATCGCAGTTTCTGTTATCATTGGCCAGTCTTTTACCATCTGAACACGAGCAGCTGTAGGAGCCATTAGTGTTTATACACTGCTCGGAACACTGGTGTGTTCCACTTGTACACTCGTTTATGTCTGAAAATGGATATGTTTTTTATCAATCTTTTTACTTTCGTTATCTCAAATGGAAGCTGCAGTGGCATGGGGGTTAGGGCATGTAACTGTCAAGACTGGTGTGGGTTCAATCCCTAGCAAAGGCAGGATGATGTTTTCTGATCTGCACAGTTCTAGGGATGACTCAGCCATATAAACATGGTACCAGACCATCTTTAGAATGTTCTTGAAAAGAAATGTAACAAAGAAGAGAACTTGCCCTCATTATGCTATGGCTTAGAATAGAAAGAGCGTCACTGCCCAGTATTCATACTCTACTAATGAAGAATCAGATTCGCTGGGCTGGTCACTTGACTCGCATGCCAGATCACAGGCTCCCTAAAAAAATTTTTTATGGCGAGCTGCGTTGTGGTAAATGATCCCAAGGTGGCCAGAGGAAAAGCTTTAAAGACACTCTGAAGATCTCATTGAAAGCTTTTGGAATTCATCATGACACCTTGGAGACTGCTGCCAAAGACCAAAATTTGTGGCGTACATCATTACGCAAGGGTGCAGTCACTTGTGAAGCAAACAGGACTGCAAGAGCTGTGAATAAAAGGCTGGACAGAAAAACCACTGCAGGAGATCCTCCTTCTGGAATGTCAAACATTCTTTGTCCACATTGTCAAAGAACATTTCAAGCCAGAATAGGCCTTATCAGTCATCTTAGAACTCACAGCTCCATACTTTCAACCCCAGTGGATGAAGTGAATGGTCATCATCATTCTTGATGGACAAACAACACGGCTTAGAATATATGTAGGCCTAGCATTTCATTCCCCAATGGTAGTATCTGCTATAAGGCTACATTTTAAAGAAAATCTAAAATGTAATATTTCCTGAACTTGTTTAGACATTTTCAAAACTTAAATTCTGTAAGCAAAATGTTACAACATACAATATGTAAAAAAAAAAAATGAATGATAGCATTTTTAATCACATGATATTTTTTTTTGCAGCCTAAATAATACATCTTCAAACTGTATGGTGTACCAAACTGTCAGAAATTGCCTAATTGTACAAAGTACCATCAATGTGCTTATGTTCATTATAAGTAACATGAAAGAAATCCTCCAGCTCATTGACATACTTAAAAAGTATGAAAGCTTCCAGTTGTTCAATGTACGTAACATGAAAAAAATCTTTCAGCTCTTCGGCAAACTTAATATTTAAGAAATCTTCCAGTCATTCAATGTACCTAAGATGTAAATAATCTTCCAGCTGTTAAATGTATTTAATATATAAGAAATCTTTCAATTGTTGAAAGTACTTAACAAGTAAGAAATCTTCCAGTCATTCAATGTACTTACGATGTAAACAAATCTTCCAATTATTAAATGAACTTAACATATAAGAAATTGTTCAATTGTTGAAAGAACTTAACAAGTAAGAAATCTTCCAGCCATTCAATTTTCATAACATGTAAAATATTCCAGTTGTTCAAAGCACTTAACACGCAAGAAATCTTCCAGTATTTCAATGCGCTTAACATGTAAGAGATCTTCCTACCTTTTAGCACACTAAACATGTAAAGAAATAAATCTTCCAGGTTTTCAATGTACTCAGCATGTAGAAAAATGTGAGGTGTTTTCAGATTTTATCAGAAATAGGAGAAAAATTCCAATATTGAGGTGTTTTTAGATTTTATCAGAAATAGGAGAAAAATTCCAGTATCATTTTGTACATGAAATGTGAGTGGGACATCCTTTCATTGCCTTATGGTCCAAAAATACAAGTGCAGAATCAAGCAAATGTGTTATTTATCGAGACATTTACCAGTCAGATTATAACAGAACAAGTGTTTCCCCTGTGTGTGACCAAACCCCATAAGGGAAGCATAGACTAGTCACAGCCACTAGTAACATACCACGCTTGTTATACGAGGTGACCAAAGAGTGTAGCCTTGAGACTGGCTAGCTCATCCTGTAAAAAACTGCACAATCCAGCCAATTATGAGAGGTCAGCATGGCTGATTGGATAAGAGAGCTTGCTCTTAAACTTCTGGTGTGCTGATGCCGAAGTAGCGGGTTAAACCCCTACATTGGTCATCTGGACTAAAATGTTGACTTCTCATCCATGACTTCGGGATGTAAATTACAAGTACCTCAGAGGTCGCAGAGTGAGCTCGCCTGATGGCGAGGGACACTGGTAATATGGAAAGCTAATTCACATGCGCAGGCTTCCTGGCTTAGAGGTTAGCGACTTTTCTCCGTAATCTCGTATACTCTCGTAGGTAACATGATGATGGTGAGAATCAGCAGTGGTTCGAAACACATCGGTAACTTACAGGGTATGTGAGCCGGCCGCTCAGAAAGCAATGGCAAACTACTGAGCGTAATCTTGCCAAGAAATCAACATACAGCTGAAAGATGCTGGTGTTGACAGCGATGTCCTGTAAAGGATATGCACACAAAAACAAAAAAAAAACTCCATTGCAAATATAATGTTAAGTGCACTAGAAGTAGTATAGAGGTGTAGTTTTAATGACTGTTTGGTTTTTTAAAATATTGCCGTATTTACCCTCTGTGGAGTTCATGCAACATAAAAGGTAAATACAAAACTTGGACGGGCAATATTTTCAAAAACCTCAGTCATTAAAAATACACCCTGTAGTATGTGTATGGAAAATGCTCACGTTCAAAAGCAAGCAAATGTGCCCCCCCCCCCCCCCCCCCCCCACCCCCGCCCAACAAAAATAATTAAATTATGAACAAATCTACAAGAGCTTGATTTGAGCTGGTTAAGGGCTTATGCTTTGTTGGGAGATAAAAGACAGAAGAAGAAGTGTTTACCTTCAGTACTTGCCTTCTTATCAGGACAGTATATCTTAGTACATTAATAGACAAATGTTGGCATTTGTTTTAGGTTGCTGATGAGATCACCACAACATCAACTCTGTTATTTGTTTGTATAACTTTATTTCAACTTCTTCTTCTTCTTCTTCTTCTTCTTCTTCTTCTTCTTCTTCTTCTTCTTCTTCTTCTTCTTCTTCCTTCTTCTTCTTCTGCTTCTTCTTTTTCTTCTTCTTCATTCATCCGGAATGTTTGTTTTGGACTAATTGTGTTGTTCACGTTTTCAGCAGAACTGCAATATCTGAATGCTTAAAATGGAAATAAAATGTTACGAAACACTACACAGAAAACAAGTGGTCCACTTACCGATGCATGTTTCATTGTCTGTGCCAAGCATAAAACCAATTTGACAGTAACACTGTGGTAAGTTATCCACAATGTCACAGGCATATCCACAGCTGACATTGAAGTCTCGACATGGATCCAAAGCTACATAGAAGAAGTTACGCAGTTGTTATAAATTATGTGATCCTAAGTTGAGAATATATCATCTTCTTCTTCGATCATCCTTTGGATGCAAATGTGTGTTGTGTCAGAGCTGCAATTTTTGCATCATTCAGCTGACACATTTGACTTCTTTGGGCATTTGTTAACTGGGCTAACCTTCCTGTGTAGATTATATCAATGTTCTTGTTTTAAAACTTGACAGCTGATATTCAAATGCCATAAGAAGCAACGCAGTTAGAAAAGACTGGAGGATATTTTATTTAGTATTATACTCAACACAAGCAGCTATTATGGCATAGGGCTTTGCCTGCCATGACAGTGGTATGGGTTTAATTCTCAGCAGAGGCAGGATTACTTTGTCATTACTAGTATGGGTCTGTGTGAGTCGACCATATACAAGTGATACTGCACAATGTTCAGAATGTTCTGGAATCTGTCTAGCAGGGAAAGGTTATGAGGAAGCAAACTGACCACCTCACTTGATAAGCAATATAAACATTGAATAGAGGCCTTAGAAATGTGGACATTCAAAAATAACAGGAAAGTCAAGAACCATTGTCCACACCTTCGGAAATACTGGATACATAGTGCCCTATATGTGTACAGACCAACTGGCACTGGATCCATGATGTGGGCAAAAAGCAAGTGCAGTGGCTAGCATGCTTGCCTGCTGGTCACATGATCAAATCCCTATCCAGGTGAGGATTTTTTAAAACATTCAAATGGGCTACCAGGTGGAACCAGTCTGAAATGGGCTGCCAGGTGGACCCAGTCTGAAATGGGCTGCCAGGTGGACCCAGTCTGAAATGGGCTGCCAGGTGGACCCAATCTTAGATGGGCTGCCAGGTGGACCCAGTCTGAGATGGGCTGCCAGGTGGACCCAGTCTGAGATGGGCTGCCAGGTGGACCCAGTCTGAGATGGGCTGCCAGGTGGACCCAGTCTGAAATGGGCTGCCAGGTGGACCCAATCTTAGATGGGCTGCCAGGTGGACCCAGTCTGAGATGGGCTGCCAGGTGGACCCAGTCTGAAATGGGCTGCCAGGTGGACCCAATCTTAGATGGGCTGCCAGGTGGACCCAATCTTAGATGGGCTGCCAGGTGGACCCAGTCTTAGATGGGCTGCCAGGTGGACCCAGTCTGAAATTGGTACTGAAAACATGTTCTGAGACATAAAGGCATCCAGCGTGATATTAACCACATCACCCATGAAATGCCAATTGACCTATTAAAAAAAAATAGGACTAACACTATACACCCAATGCACCTTAAGACAAAAAAGGGTCCTTTACTGAGGTTAATTGCCAGTACAATTTGACCAATACAAAATTGAAGACACAGAAAAGGGTCCTTTACTGAGGTTAATTGCCAGTACAATATAACCAATACAAAATTGAAGACACAGAAAAGGGTCCTTTACTGAGGTTAATTGCCAGTACAATTTGACCAATACAAAATTGAAGAAACAGAAAAGGGTCCTTTACTGAGTTAATTGCCAGTACAATTTGACCAATACAAAATTGAAGACATAGACAAGGGTTCTTTACTGAGTTAATTGCCAGTACAATTTGACCAATACAAAATTGAAGACACAGAAAAGGGTCCTTTACTGAGTTAATTGCCAGTACAATTTGACCAATACAAAATTGAAGACATAGACAAGGGTTCTTTACTGAGGTTAATTGCCAGTAGGTCTACAATATGACCAATACAAAATTGAAGACATAGACAAGGGTTCTTTACTGAGGTTAACTGCCAGTACAATATGACCAATACAAAATTGAAGCCATGGTGGTTTGTTGGTTAGTGCACTCGCCTGCCAAGATGGTGGTTATGGTTCAATCCCCATGAGCGGCAGGCTGATTTTTCCCAGCAGTACAGCTCTGGGGTCAAACCTGCCTCATTAAATGGGTACCAGACAATTTTCAGAATGTCCTACCCGCTCCGTGGCAAAGGGGTCATTCTTAATTCCACATACCGAGTTCGAAACACAGTTGCGACCGATTTAACAGCAGACTGCATAGTGCTGGGTTTTGACGTGATGGTATGGGAGCCAGTCGTTCAGAAAGCAATGGCAAACTACTGAACGTAAACTTGCCAAGAGATCACAAACAGCCTGCCAGTTGTCTGGAAAGGAAAGGTGGCGAGGTAGGGAACTAGGCACCCCACCTCATTATGGCATAGCCTAGAATATGTCAAGGCCTAACAATTCACACCCCAATGGCAGCACTTGCCATGGGACTGCTTTTAACACAACATTACTAACACAAAGGGGCAGACCAGGCCCTGAGCCTTGGTACCTTCATTCACCTCACAAAGGCATTTGATTTGGTCAGTTGTGAGGGTCTGTTCAAGGCACTAAAGAAGGTTGGCTGCCCACCAACTCTTCTGTCCATTGTACCAATATACCAAACTATTGTCTGTCAAGACGGAAAGGTGCCAATGGACTGGACTAACACAAAATTCCTAATATAATATCACTAACACAATATTACCATTATAACATTTCTTTTCTTTCATCATGTGTCATACCGATAAGCATGGGCCGTCATGTTTCTCCATCTCACACGATCACCAGAGTCGTGGATCAGCTCTGTATTCTAGTCTCGACCATGCCATGAGGCTAAGCCATCCAGGTATTTACATCTCTGTCTTCTCCATGTTCTCTACAGAACTGCTATTACAATATAGCTATTACATTATTTGATAGCGTGTTAGTGAGGTTGATCAGGAGCTCAGCTGATAATGTTATGAGCATGGCCGGTGAAGGGTTCGACACATGGACTCCTCACCTGCTAAGTGATGGAAAGATTGGCCACCTGTTCACCCAAATGTGATGGCACTATCACATCAATGACCCATACTTGCAGTATAACTATCACAGTATTACTATTATAGTAATGCTATTATATTATTGTAGTCAGTGGCGTCACTGGGGTTGGTGTCACCCAGTGCGGTAAACTCTTGGTGTCACCCCTCTAGACTTTCACCATGGTCTTCTTCCGAGTGTTCCTGTACCATATATAATCGCATATAGTAATGTTTGTAAAATAAGTCAAAAAGTTAATAAGGTTTATAATAATAAGAAAGAAAACAAATTGAACAATATATCTTCAATACTTCAGGTAAAACATAAATAAAGAACTTCAACAAACTCGGACAAAGTTAAATTTTTGTTATTTTGCTATGTCTGCTTTGTCAAATTTGCAATTTTTTTATTTTGGTGTCACCCTTTGATGGTGTCACCCGGTGCGGCCCGCACCCCCCTAGTGACGCCCCTGATTGTAGTTACAGTATTGCTACTACAGTATTACTACTACAGTGTTACTACAACAGTATTACTACTACACTATTACTACAACACTATTATTACTACAACAAGTCAGGTCTTAGTCAGATATGACTGAGCTACCGTATGACAGTAGACGGTACTACCTGCTTTCTGTCAGCGCCGAATGTTGGGCGGCGCTTACCAAACCCGACACCCCACATTGTGCCAACGGCTTCGGGCGGAAGAGCGCAATTGGGAGGGTACTAGCCTTATCCTGGTGCGAGGAAATGCAACCCAAAGACAAAATAAGTCATGGCAGGGCAGACCAGGCCCTAAGCCTTGGTTGGCAGCTGGTCTAGGATCGAAGCTCCAACAGGCGGACAGTTAGAGCATTGCTTTGCTGATCCGGCAGCTTCTGCAGCTTGTCTTGTTCCAGATTATAGGTGTCAACTTTCCTCTGGAGTGAACTAGGCAGGCCGAGAGAGGGATCATGCTGCATGGGCAACACATGGTTTCTTTATTTTAGCCCAGGCTTTGTGCTATGGAGAGGCAATAACTCCATCCCTGGTCTTAACCGGTCTCGGAATCAAAGCGAGAGGCAACTGTTACGGGTTATAAGTCCTTGTCAGTTGGCGTAGACATGGGGCGCCACGCGTTGCCTCTGACGGTGGGAGACACCTACAGGTGTCACTGATCAGCTACCGCCCGCCTCAAGCTGGGCAGCCCCCAGCCAATTGGGTGCTGATCCGCCACAGCCTGCCTACTTCAATGGGTGCTTGGGGCTAGGACAAAATCTGAATCGCAGGCTGTAAAACCAATGCACCAGGTACTAATAAAAAGAATAGAAATCTCAAGCTACGGCTTGCAACCTGGAACGTGAGAACCATGTGTCCAGGATTTTCCACTGACTTGACAAATATTGACGATGTGAGAAAAACGGCTGTGATTGATGCTGAACTCGATCGTCTTAACATTGATATTGCTGGCCTGCAGGAGACTCGCCTCGCTGAGGAAGGATCACTCAGGGAAAACAATTACACCTTTTTTTGGAAGGGAAGAGGGCAGACAGAAAAAAGGCAACATGGTGTGGGCTTTGCAGTGAAGAATTCGCTACTGGGAATGATTGATATCCCAGCTGGAGGTAATGAAAGATTATTATCACTGCGCTTGGCAACCTCCTGTGGATTTGCCACCATTCTCACTGCATATGCACCGACACTCGCTTCCTCTGATGATGTGAAGGATATGTTCTATGAGCAGCTAGACTCTGCGATCAAGGCAGTTCCAAAATCCGACTACATTTATATGCTCGGTGATTTCAATACTCGTGTGGGCAAGGACTCGAGTTCATGGCCAGTGTGCCTTGGAAAATACAACATCGGTCGCATGAATGATAATGGGCAAAGGCTGCTGGAGCATTGCACTAGAAATGACCTATGTATTACAAACTCCTTTTTTAAAACAAAAGAGATGCATAAGGTCACATGGAAACATCCAAGATCCGGCCATTGGCATCAGCTGGACTTCATTATCACACGGAGACAACATCTGAACCATACATCATTAACTCGAAGTTACCACAGTGCTGACTGTGATACAGATCATTCTTTGGTTGTTGCAAGGGTTAGACTGAGACTAAAGAGAATCTACACAGCTAAACACAAGTCTAGCCCCAGGATTAATATTACTAACACTCACGATCCTGGAATGTGCTTTGAATTTCAACAGCAACTTGAAGACGCTTTCAATGATACATCAGAAAATTGTATAGTAAATGATAAATGGAGTAAACTTAAGGAAACTATTTATAAAACAGCGGTAGGGGTTTACGGCACTGTGGATCATAAGAGGCAGGACTGGTTTGCGGCAAACAGCCAGATACTGCAGCCCTTGATTGATAAAAAGAAGATAGCTCTCTTAAGAAACAAGGAAAGACCAACGCGTAACACTCTGAGTGAGCTGAAGCAAGCAAGGAAGGATGTACAAAAGGCTGCCAGGCAGTGTGCGAATGACTATTGGATCAAGTTATGTGAGTCCATTCAAATCGCAAGTGATAAGGGAAACATCAGAAGCATGTATGAAGGGATAAAGAAAGCCTGTGGTCCAATGATCAAAAGAAGTGCACCGCTGAAAACCTTGACTGGAGAAATCATCACTGATAAGAAACAGCAGATGGATAGATGGGTCGAGCACTATTTAGAGCTTTACTCAAGTGAGACCAAGCTAGCGGATGATGCCCTCAACGCCATAGAGGCCCTGCCAACTCTTGACCACCTGGACACACTTCTCACTATAACAGAAGTTAAGTGTGCTATAAATGAGCTTGCATCTGGAAAGGCTCCAGGTAAGGATGGGATTCCAATAGAGGTGATCAGGAGTGGGCAAGACACCCTCGCTCTACAGATCCACCAGCTAATAGAGCTATGCTGGCGAGAAGGACAAGTCCCACAGGATTTCAAAGATTCAAACATCATAACGCTGTACAAGAACAAGGGAGATCGGAGCGACTGCAACAACTATAGGGGTATCTCACTTCTGTGTATTGTTGGGAAAGTATTTGCCAGAATTGTCCTGCGCAGACTTCAAGTCCTGGGAGATCAAGTCTACCCCGAATCACAGTGCGGCTTCCGTCAGAACCAGTCTACCATTGATATGATATTCTCATTGCGACAGATGCAAGAAAAATGCCGGGAACAAAATCAGCCACTGTTTATTGCCTTCATCGACCTCACAAAGGCATTCGATTTGGTCAGTCGTGAGGGTCTGTTCAAAGCACTAAAGAAGATTGGCTGTCCACCAACTCTTCTGTCCATTGTGGAATCGTTCCACACAGGCATGAAGGGTATAATCAAGTTTGATGGCTCAACTTCAGAAGAGTTTGAAATCAAGAGTGGAGTTAAGCAAGGTTGTGTACTAGCCCCGACCCTCTTTGGGATATACTTTTCACTTCTACTGAAATATGCCTTTCGTGATCAGGATGACGGTATATACATTCACTCACGCTCAGATGGTGGCCTCTATAATGCTCAGAGATTGAAGGCCAAGACCAAGAGAGTTGCTTTTTGCGGATGATGCTGCGATTACGACCCACTCTGAGGAAGAATTACAACATCTACTATCTGCATTCTCCAATGCTTGTTCTGAATTTGGTTTAACAATTAACAAAAAGAAGACACAGATTATGTCACAAGGTGCACATGGTGTACCATCAATCTTTATTGACGACGCCGAACTGGAGATAGTAGACCATTTTACATATCTAGGATCAGAGGTAAATAGCAAATTATCCCTCAATCAGGAAATCAACATCAGGGTTGGCAAGGCAGCAACAACAATGAACATGTTAGCAAAAAGAATCTGGGAGAACAGGAAGCTTACTGCCAAAGCAAAAGTCCTCGTCTACCAAGCCTGTGTCCTTAGTACTCTTCTTTATGGCAGTGAAACCTGGACAACTTACTCACGCCAAGAGAAATGTTTAAACAGCTTTCATATGCGGTGTCTACGAAGAATACTTGGTATTAAGTGGCAAGACAAAATCACAAATACTGAAGTATTGGAAAGATCAGGTTGTGTGACGGTGTATTCCATGCTCAGTCTTCGTAGACTTAGATGGATAGGACACGTTAGGAGGATGGATGATGGTAGAATACCAAAGGATATCTTTTTTGGTGAATTACAGATGGGTAGGAGATCTCAGGGTCAGCCTCTACTACAATACAAAGATGTGTGTAAGCAGGACATGATTGATACAGGCATTGATAATGCACATTGGGAGCACGTCGCCGCTGAACGTGTTGCATGGAGGGCAACTATCAGAAATGGAATAAAGACAAAGGAGAAAATGATTGCAGATAAAGCACACACAGAGCGTGAGAGACGTAAGATGGCGCACAATGGTGGAAATGACCATGTTTTCACATGCACCTACTGTGGGCAAACATTTGCAGCAAGAATTGGCCTTACCAGCCACACTCGCCACCGCCATGGATCGTAGTTATTAAGCCTTTTTAAAGCACAATGTACCAAACTATCGTCTGTCAAGACGGAAAGGTGCCAATGATTATTACTATAGTATTGCTACCATAGTATTGCTACTACAGTATTACTATTACAGTATTGCTACCACAGTATTGCTACTACAGTATTACTCCTACAGTACTGATACTACAGTATTACTACAACAATGTTACTACAACAGTATTCCTATTACAGTATTAGTATTACTACTACAGTATTACTACTACAGTATTACTATTACAGTATTGCTACCACATTATTACCATTACAATATTGCTTCTACAGTATTACTATTATAGTATTACTACTACAGTATTACTATTACAGTATTACTACTACCATATTACTATTACACTATTGCTACTACAGTATTACTATTACAGTATTACTACTGCAGTATTACTACTACAGTATTACTACTACAGTATTACTATTACAGTATTGCTGCTACAGTATTGCCACTACAGTATTAGTTAGTTAGTTAGTCTTTCCTCTTGAGCCTAAGGCGGCGCATAGGGCAGAAGTCCTGTCTCTCCATGCCTGGCGGTTTCGCTGCTATCTGTTGTAGATCTTGGATATTACTTGGCCATTGAATGAGCCTTCTCTAATGATGGTTCTACGCAGGGTCTCTCTTGGTCTTCCCCGTTTTCTTTTCCCTACCGGTGACCATATGAGGGCTTGGTAGGGAGTCTTGTCTTGTCCATTCTGAGTACATGGCCGATGTAGTTCCAACGGCGTCTTCTTATGAAATTGGATACTGTATCTTGCTTAGTCTCTTGTCTTATTTGCGAATTGGTTCTGAAGTCTGTCCAGTGGATGTTTAGAAGTCTTCTAAGACATTTGTTCTCAAAATTGTCTAATTTTTTATCTAAAGCTACCGTTGATTTCCAACTTTCACATCCATACGTTAACACTGGAATCACACAAGAGTTGAAGATTTTAAGTTTTGTGTGTTTGCTGAGTGTCTTTGACTTCCAGATGTTTGACAGTTTGTTGAAGGCACTAGATGCCAGTGCGATTCTAGTTGATATTTCGGGTGTTGAGTCCCCTGTGGATGTCATTTTGCTTCCTAGGTATGTGAAGCTGTTGACTTTTTCAAGAACGTAGCTGTTCAATTTGGTCTCATCTGAACTGTTGGTAAGATCAATAGTCTTTGTTTTTGTGGTGTTAATTTGGAGACCAATTTGCCCTGAAACATTTTGGAGGTGGTTTATTTTCTCTTGAGCATCCGGATGTGTTGAACTCAAAAGCACTATGTCGTCGGCAAAGTCCAGGTCTTCTAGAATTTTGTCAACCCAATGAATACCCATATTTGTGTTGCTTGTGCATTTGCGCATGACCCAATCGATAGCTATTCCAAAAAGCATCGGTGATAAGACTACAGTATTACTATTACAGTATTACTACTGCAGTATTACTACTACAGTATTACTACTACAGTATTGCTACTACAGTACTACTATTACAGTATTGCTGCTACAGTATTACTATTTACAGTTTTACTATTACAGTAGTACTATGACAGTATTACTATGACAGTACCTTTAATACACTTTATCATCGGTGATAAGACTACAGTATTACTATTACAGTATTACTACTGCAGTATTACTACTACAGTATTACTACTACAGTATTGCTACTACAGTACTACTATTACAGTATTGCTGCTACAGTATTACTATTTACAGTTTTACTATTACAGTAGTACTATGACAGTATTACTATGACAGTACCTTTAATACACTTTATCCGGTCACGATCAAGATCAAAGCCTAGACGACATTCACAATTAAAGCTTCCTTCCATGTTTCGGCAAATTTGATCACAGCCAGAAATACCCAGGGCACACTCGTCAATATCTGAAAGAAAGTTGCATCATGAGATTTCATAATACTGTTTCTTTTTTTTCCTGCGGAAATTCTGTTATTAACAATTAACATGATCATAATCATGTGCCAAGGTGATAAGCATGTGGATGCTTATGTTCATCATCTCACACAACCACCAGTCTTGGATTTTAAGTCTGTCTTCTTGTCATGATTATGCCACTGTGACCAAGCCACCGATGTACTTATCTCTCTACTTTTCTCTTGCTCATTTCCCAGCAATTCTGTCACTTGTTAAATGTACAAGTTTATTTCTCCTTGTAATGTGCCTGGAAATCTTGACAGTCTATGTCTGATTACTTTGATTAATTTATGGCTTTCATTCGATTCTTGAAGAACTGTCTCTGCAGTTTTTTTCTCTCTCTCTCCATTGTATTCTTTAAATTTTTAATAGAAGCCACATTTCCACTGCCTTTCGATGTTTCTCAGTTTGCCTGTTTATTGTTCATGTTTCACATGCATGTTCTCAAATTTATCTGGCACCGATTTTCACTGTATGGCAGAGAATCATGGAACATTAATAAGCAAATTAGGAAATATGTGGAAGCAACAGAGATGTGATTCCTAAATGTTGTGAATACCTTGGACTGCCAGAGTAACTAAGAATGATTGCCTGGAAGAGGCTAATGAAACTAGAACATTATATACAACTATAAAAAAAAAAAGAGACAAACAGTTTGGTCATGTGATGAGAAGAGAGGTATTGGAGAAAATCATGACAACAGGAAAGATTAGTGGGAAAAGAGGCAGAGGTCGACCATAAAGAATGATGCTATATTGTCTTAGAAGGTGGCAGGGAGGAATATCATCAGCAGAGTTCATCCAGAGCACCAAGGACTGAGATCTACAGAAAGACATGAATGCCTGTACCAGCTGGCAAGGCACATGATGATGACCCATTTTATGAGGCTTGGTCAACTCAAGAGGTATACTGGTAGGATGAAATAAATCCTATCACTAATGGGAATTTATCCCTTGCTTGCATATTGATAAATAACCCTGCTATCACTGTGTTACTGCAGATTATTTGTATTTATTGTGTTGTTAATTATACAGAATATACTCAAGTTTTGTCTTCTTGATCATGTATGACATCAATAAAACAGATCTTTAAACTTCAACTCTTAAAGCACGCATGCATTTTCCCATTTTTTGGTGCAGGTTTCCCCTTTTTGGAGTTTTCATTTACTGTTACACTATAATGATTTGTTACACCCAGGCATTCTTAAATCCTTACATTTGTTTTAAAAAAAACATCTAATTTACATGTCCTTTTACTGGATATTGCAATCAACCCAATCATATATTGGCTGTTTGATTTACCAGGCAATGTTAGTTCAGTACCTTTCCACTACTATATGGATGGTCCACGCTGATATCATCAAAATCAACTATATGGAATATTTAAAAACTTTAATTAAAATAAAAATGAAACAAAAAGTTTGGTACATGTTTCAAGCCCCATAGATTGGCTTCCTGTCCTTCACGCGTTAACATTCTATGAAAACTCACAAGAGAAAAGTCCTGCAGCACACATGGGACAATATTCAATCCTTTAAGAGTTAAAGCCTTGGGGGGGGGGGGGGGGGGGGGGGCCTCTATGGGACAGCATTTAACCCTTTAAGAGTTAAAGCTGGGGGATCTAAATGGTGAAATGGCCCAATCTGTCTACATGGGACAACATTCAAGTCTTTAAGAGTTAAAGCCTGAGGGTCTTCATGGCAAAATGGTCAAGCTATCTGTCGCATGCTCTAAAGGTAGTGGGTTCATTTTCTGACTGCATCATTCTGACCACGAGAGCAATGTTTCTGGAGATCCCTGGGGAAGCTACGAAATTCTTGCTGTCTGCAACACTCCCAACTTGTGGATTGCCATTCTGTGGAGGAAGTCTGAGCCAGATAGAATAAAACACGGTACAATGAAGTCGATATTCTCGCCTGTAACCTTTAAGAGTTAAAACCTGATAATTAACATTCCTACAACGGCACCTGGCGAAGGATCACCGTTTACTTTGACCTCTACATACCTTGACAGATGTTGCCCACAACGTTGTAGCCATCATTACAGGCACAAGTAAAGGATCCTGGATTATCTTTGCACAGCTGCGAACAGTTGTGAATCGATGCATCAAGGCACTCATTGACATCTGCATGGATGGTATAACAGAGTTAAACATGCATAAACTGCTGGTTAAACATGGGTCAGACTACAGTTAAACATAGTTAACACTTTCAAACCTACAAAATTAGTGTCCACTGGATGGACATTGTTATTTTTAAGTTCATAAAATGATTTTGATTATCACTGTGTCTCTTGACAGACAGGAAATACACTTCTAATCCACCTATAATATGTGAATGATGGAGGTCAGCATGGTTGAATGGGGTATGAGCGCTATCTCTTAAACTTCCGGTGTGCTGATGCCGAGGTGCAGGTTTCAACCTCTACATTGGTCAGTTGGATTAAATATTTACTTCTCAACTTTGACTAGGAAACATACTTTGCAAGTACCTCAGAAGTCTGAGTGGTTTCGCCTGATGGCGAGGGACACTGGTAACAGGGAAAGCTAACCCACATGCAAATATCCATCTAATGCACTAGCGGCAGTAGCACGTGTAAGGACTATGCTTGAGTTCAAAGCGAGCAAACATTAAAAAACTGGGAAGGTTAACCCGGTCAACAAATGCCCGCAGAAGATGGATGTGTCGGCCTAACGGCGCAAGAACGCAGCTCTGCTGTAAACAGGCACAACGCAATCATGTTCGGAAAAAAAAACTCCGGATGAACGTAGAAGAAGCAGAAGAAGAAGATTAAAATTTTAAAAAATATGAATAACATCTTAAAATAATATGTAAGCCATATTTACTTACTGGTACAGGTGCCATTAATATCCTCGTAACCAATGGGACAATTACAAGTGAAAGATCCATTTGTATTAATGCAGAGCTGTCTTGGGCACATGGGTTTACCAATGTGTCACACTCGTCAACATCCTCCTCGCAATCTGCACCTGTCCAAACCATCATCACATAAGCAACCTTTAACCCGGTCACATGTTTTAGCTTGTCCACGACAATTACAATCATACTGACAGTCAGGGCCATATGTATTGTCAGGGGCACAAAAATGAAAATGGGAAAAATAAGGCCTTAGGCTGTAAAACCAATGCACCAGGTACTAATAAAAAGAATAGAAATCTCAAGCTACGGCTTGCAACCTGGAACGTGAGAACCATGTGTCCAGGATTTTCCACTGACTTGACAAATATTGACGATGTGAGAAAAACGGCTGTGATTGATGCTGAACTCGATCGTCTTAACATTGATATTGCTGGCCTGCAGGAGACTCGCCTCGCTGAGGAAGGATCACTCAGGGGAAAAACAATTACACCTTTTTTTGGAAGGGAAGAGGGCAGACAGAAAAAAAGGCAACATGGTGTGGGCTTTGCAGTGAAGAATTCGCTACTGGGAATGATTGATATCCCAGCTGGAGGTAATGAAAGATTATTATCACCTGCGCTTGGCAACCTCCTGTGGATTTTGCCACCATTCTCACTGCATATGCACCGACAACTCGCTTCCTCTGATGATGTGAAGGATATTTCTAGGAGCAGCTAGACTCTGCGATCAAGGCAGTTCCAAAATCCGACTAATTTATATGCTCGGTGATTTCAATACTCGTGTGGGCAAGGACTCGAGTTCATGGCCAGTGTGCCTTGGAAAATACAACATCGGTCGCATGAATGATAATGGGCAAAGGCTGCTGGAGCATTGCACTAGAAATGACCTATGTATTACAAACTCCTTTTTTAAAAACAAAAGAGATGCATAAGGTCACATGGAAACATCCAAGAATCCGGCCATTGGCATCAGCTGGACTTCATTATCACACGGAGACAACATCTGAACCATACATCATTAACTCGAAGTTACCACAGTGCTGACTGTGATACAGATCATTCTTTGGTTGTTGCAAGGGTTAGACTGAGACTAAAGAGAATCTACACAGCTAAACACAAGTCTAGCCCCAGGATTAATATTACTAGACACTCACGATCCTGGAATGTGCTTTGAATTTCAACAGCAACTTGAAGACGCTTTCATGATATCATCAGAAAATTGTATAGTTAAATGATAAATGGAGTAAACTTAAGGAAACTATTTATAAAACAGCGGTAGGGGTTTACGGCACTGTGGATCATAAGAGGCAGGACTGGTTTGCGGCAAACAGCCAGATACTGCAAGCCCTTGATTGATAAAAAGAAGATAGCTCTCTTAAGAAACAAGGAAAGACCAACGGCGTAACACTCTGAGTGAGCTGAAGCAAGCAAGGAAGGATGTACAAAAGGCTGCCAGGCAGGTGTGCGAATGACTATTGGATCAAGTTATGTGAGTCCATTCAAATCGCAAGTGATAAGGGAAACATCAGAAGCATGTATGAAGGGATAAAGAAAGCCTGTGGTCCAATGATCAAAAGAAGTGCACCGCTGAAAACCTTGACTAGTGAGAAATCATCACTGATAAGAAACAGCAGATGGATAGATGGGTCGAGCACTATTTAGAGCTTTACTCAAGTGAGACCAAGCTAGCGGATGATGCCCTCAACGCCATAGAGGCCCTGCCAACTCTTGACCACCTGGACACACTTCCCACTATAACAGAAGTTAAGTGTGCTATAAATGAGCTTGCATCTGGCAAGGCTCCAGGTAAGGATGGATTCCAATAGAGGTGATCAGGAGTGGGCAAGACACCCTCGCTCTACAGATCCACCAGCTAATAGAGCTATGCTGGCGAGAAGGACAAGTCCCACAGGATTTCAAAGATTCAAACATCATAACGCTGTACAAGAACAAGGGAGATCGGAGCGACTGCAACAACTATAGGGGTATCTCACTTCTGTGTATTGTTGGGAAAGTATTTGCCAGAATTGTCCTGCGTAGACTTCAAGTCCTGGGAGATCAAGTCTACCCCGAATCACAGTGTCGGCTTTCCGTCAGAACCAGTCTACCATTGATATGATATTCTCATTGCGACAGATGCAAGAAAAATGCCGGGGAACAAAATCAGCCACTGTTTATTGCCTTCATCGACCTCACCAAGGCATTCGATTTGGTCAGTCGTGAGGGTCTGTTCAAAGCACTAAAGAAGATTGGCTGCCCACCAACTCTTCTGTCCATTGTGGAATCGTTCCACTCAGGCATGAAGGGTATAATCAAGTTTGATGGCTCAAACTTCAGAAGAGTTTGAAATCAAGAGTGGAGTTAAGCAAGGTTGTGTACTAGCCCCGACCCTCTTTGGGATATACTTTTCACTTCTACTGAAATATGCCTTTCGTGATCAGGATGACGGTATATACATTCACTCACGGCTCAGATGGTGGCCTCTATAATGCTCAGAGATTGAAGGCCAAGGACCAAGAGAGTTGCTTTTTGCGGATGATGCTGCGATTACGACCCACTCTGAGGAAGAATTACAACATCTACTATCTGCATTCTCCAATGCTTGTTCTGAATTTGGTTTAACAATTAACAAAAAGAAGACACAGATTATGTCACAAGGTGCACATGGGTACCATCAATCTTTATTGACGACGCCGAACTGGAGATAGTAGACCATTTTACATATCTAGGATCAGAGGTAAATAGCAAATTATCCCTCAGATCAGGAAATCAACATCAGGGATTGGCAAGGCAGCAACAACAATGAACATGTTAGCAAAAAGAAGTCTGGGAGAACAGGAAGCTTACTGCCAAAGCAAAAGTCCTCGTCTACCAAGCCTGTGTCCTTAGTACTCTTCTTTATGGCAGTGAAACCTGGACAACTTACTCACGCCAAGAGAAATGTTTAAACAGCTTTCATATGCGGTGTCTAGAAGAATACTTGGTATTAAGTGGCAAGACAAAATCACAAATACTGAAGTATTGGAAAAGATCAGGTTGTGTGACGTGTATTCCATGCTCAGTCTTCGTAGACTTAGATGGATAGGACACGTTAGGAGGATGGATGATGGTAGAATACCAAAGGATATCTTTTTGGTGAATTACAGATGGGTAGGAGATCTCAGGGTCAGGCCTCTACTACAATACAAAGATGTGTGTAAGAGACAGGGACATGATTGATACAGGCATTGATAATGCACATTGGGAGCACGTCGCCGCTGAACGTGTTGCATGGAGGGCAACTATCAGAAATGGAATAAAGACAAAGGAGAAAATGATTGCAGATAAAGCACACACAGAGCGTGAGAGACGTAAGATGGCTGCAAAATGGTGGAAATGACCATGTTTTCACATGCACCTACTGTGGGCAAACATTTGCAAGCAAGAATTGGCCTTACCAGCCACACTCGCCACCCGCCATGGATCGTAGTTATTAAGCCTTTTTAAAGCACAATGTACCAAACTATCGTCTGTCAAGACGGAAAGGTGCCAATGATTATTACTATAGTATTGCTACCATAGTATTGCTACTACAGTATTACTATTACAGTATTGCTACCACAGTATTGCTACTACAGTATTACTCCTACAGTACTGATACTACAGTATTACTACAACAATGTTACTACAACAGTATTCCTATTACAGTATTAGTATTACTACTACAGTATTACTACTACAGTATTACTATTACAGTATTGCTACCACATTATTACCATTACAATATTGCTTCTACAGTATTACTATTATAGTATTACTACTACAGTATTACTATTACAGTATTACTACTACCATATTACTATTACACTATTGCTACTACAGTATTACTATTACAGTATTACTACTGCAGTATTACTACTACAGTATTACTACTACAGTATTACTATTACAGTATTGCTGCTACAGTATTGCCACTACAGTATTAGTTAGTTAGTTAGTCTTTCCTCTTGAGCCTAAGGCGGCGCATAGGGCAGAAGTCCTGTCTCTCCATGCCTGGCGGTTCGCTGCTATCTGTTGTAGATCTTGGATATTTACTTGGCCATTGAATGAGCCTTCTCTAATGATGGTTCTACGCAGGGTCTCTCTTGGTCTTCCCCGTTTTCTTTTCCCTACCGGTGACCATATGAGGGCTTGGTAGGGGAGTCTTGTCTTGTCCATTCTGAGTACATGGCCCGATGTAGTTCCAACGGCGTCTTCTTATGAAATTGGATACTGTATCTTGCTTAGTCTCTTGTCTTATTTGCGAATTGGTTCTGAAGTCTGTCCAGTGGATGTTTAGAAGTCTTCTAAGACATTTGTTCTCAAATTGTCTAATTTTTTATCTAAAGCTACCGTTGATTTCCAACTTTCACATTCCATACGTTAACACTGGAATCACACAAGAGTTGAAGATTTTAAGTTTTGTGTGTTTGCTGAGTGTCTTGACTTCCAGATGTTTGACAGTTTGTTGAAGGCACTAGATGCCAGTGCGATTCTAGTTGATATTTCGGGTGTTGAGTCCCCTGTGGATGTCATTTTGCTTCCTAGGTATGTGAAGCTGTTGACTTTTTCAAGAACGTAGCTGTTCAATTTGGTCTCATCTGAACTGTTGGTAAGATCAATAGTCTTTGTTTTTGTGGTGTTAATTTGGAGACCAATTTGCCCTGAAACATTTTGGAGGTGGTTTATTTTCTCTTGAGCATCCGGATGTGTTGAACTCAAAAGCACTATGTCGTCGGCAAAGTCCAGGTCTTCTAGAATTTTGTCAACCCAATGAATACCCATATTTGTGTTGCTTGTGCATTTGCGCATGACCCAATCGATAGCTATTCCAAAAAGCATCGGTGATAAGACTACAGTATTACTATTACAGTATTACTACTGCAGTATTACTACTACAGTATTACTACTACAGTATTGCTACTACAGTACTACTATTACAGTATTGCTGCTACAGTATTACTATTTACAGTTTTACTATTACAGTAGTACTATGACAGATTACTATGACAGTACCTTTAATACACTTTATCATCGGTGATAAGACTACAGTATTACTATTACAGTATTACTACTGCAGTATTACTACTACAGTATTACTACTACAGTATTGCTACTACAGTACTACTATTACAGTATTGCTGCTACAGTATTACTATTTACAGTTTTACTATTACAGTAGTACTATGACAGTATTACTATGACAGTACCTTTAATACACTTTATCCGGTCCACGATCAAGATCAAAGCCTAGACGACATTCACAATTAAAGCTTCCTTCCATGTTTCGGCAAATTTGATCACAGCCAGAAATACCCAGGGCACACTCGTCAATATCTGAAAGAAAGTTGCATCATGAGATTTCATAATACTGTTTCTTTTTTTTTCCTGCGGAAATTCTGTTATTAACAATTAACATGATCATAATCATGTGCCAAGGTGATAAGCATGTGGATGCTTATGTTCATCATCTCACACAACCACCAGTCTTGGATTTTAAGTCTGTCTTCTTGTCATGATTATGCCACTGTGACCAAGCCACCGATGTACTTATCTCTCTACTTTTCTCTTGCTCATTTCCCAGCAATTCTGTCACTTGTTAAATGTACAAGTTTATTTCTCCTTGTAATGTGCCTGGAAATCTTGACAGTCTATGTCTGATTACTTTGATTAATTTATGGCTTTCATTCGATTCTTGAAGAACTGTCTCTGCAGTTTTTTTCTCTCTCTCTCCATTGTATTCTTTAATTTTTAATAGAAGCCACATTTCCACTGCCTTTCGATGTTTCTCAGTTTGCCTGTTATTGTTCATGTTTCACATGCATGTTCTCAAATTTATCTGGCACCGATTTTCACTGTATGGCAGAGAATCATGGAACATTAATAAGCAAATTAGGAAATATGTGGAAGCAACAGAGATGTGATTCCTAAATGTTGTGAATACCTTGGACTGCCAGAGTAACTAAGAATGATTGCCTGGAAGAGGCTAATGAAACTAGAACATTATATACAACTATAAAAAAAAAAGAGACAAACAGTTTGGTCATGTGATGAGAAGAGAGGTATTGGAGAAAATCATGACAACAGGAAAGATTAGTGGGAAAAGAGGCAGAGGTCGACCATAAAGAATGATGCTATATTGTCTTAGAAGGTGGCAGGGAGGAATATCATCAGCAGAGTTCATCCAGAGCACCAGGACTGAGATCTACAGAAAGACATGAATGCCTGTACCAGCTGGCAAGGCACATGATGATGACCCATTTTATGAGGCTTGGTCAACTCAAGAGGTATACTGGTAGGATGAAATAAATCCTATCACTAATGGGAATTTATCCCTTGCTTGCATATTGATAAATAACCCTGCTATCACTGTGTTACTGCAGATTATTTGTATTTATTGTGTTGTTAATTATACAGAATATACTCAAGTTTTGTCTTCTTGATCATGTATGACATCAATAAAACAGATCTTTAAACTTCAACTCTTAAAAGCACGCATGCATTTTCCCATTTTTTGGTGCAGGTGTTCCCCTTTTTGGAGTTTTCATTTACTGTTACTATATGATGATTTGTTACACCCAGGCATTCTTAAACCCTTACGGTTATTTAAAAAAAACAAAAAACTAATTTACATGTCCTTTTACTGGACATTGCAATCAATCCCAGCATATATTGGCTGTTTGATTTACCAGGCAATGTTAGTTCAGTACCTTGCCACTACTTTATGAATGGTCCATGCTGATATCATCAAAACTAACTATAGGGAATATTTAAAAACTGTAATTAAAATAGAAATGAAACGAAAAGTTTGGTACACGTTTCAAGCCCCATAGACTGACTTCCTGTCCTTCAAGCGTTAACATTCTATGAAAACTCACAAGAGAAAAGTCCTGCAGCACACACGGGACAACATTCAATCCTTTAAAAGTTAAAGCCTGGGGGGGGGGGGGGGGGGGGGGGGGTGGTGTCTCCATTTAACCCTTTAAGAGGAGTTAAAGCCGGGAGATCTAAATGGTGAAATGGCCCAATCTGTCTACATGGGACAAGTCTTAAGTCTTAAGTCTGTAAGAGTTTAAGCCCCAGGGTTTCCATGACAAATTGTTCAATCTGTTTACATGGGACAACATTCAAGTCTTTAAGAGTTAGAGCCTGAGGGTCTTCATGGCAAAATGGTCAAGCTGTCTGCCTCATGCTCTAAAGGTAGTGGGTTCATTTTCAGACTGCATCATTCTGACCATGAGAGCAATGTTTCTGGAGATCCCTGGGGAAGCTACAAAATTCTTGTTATCTGCAAAGCTCCCAACTTGTGGATTGCCATTCTGTGGAGGAAGTTCTGAGCCAGATAGAATAAAACACGGTAACAATGAAGTCGAATATTCTCGCCTGTAACCTTTAAGAGTTAAAACCTGATAATTAACATTCCTACAACGGCACCTGGCGAAGGATCACCTGTTTACTTTGACCTCTACATACCTTGACAGATGTTGCCCACAACGTTGTAGCCATCATTACAGGCACAAGTAAAGGATCCTGGATTATCTATGCACAGCTGCGAACAGTTGTGAATCGATGCATCAAGGCACTCATTGACATCTGCATGGATGGTATAACAGAGTTAAACATGCATAAACTGCTGGTTAAACATGGGTCAGACTACAGTTAAACATAGTTAACACTTTCAAACCTACAAAATTAGTGTCCACTGGATGGACATTGTTATTTTTAAGTTCATAAAATGATTTTGATTATCACTGTGTCTCTTGACAGACAGGAAATACACTTCTAATCCACCTATAATATGTGAATGATGGAGGTCAGCATGGTTGAATGGGGATGAGCGCTATCTCTTAAACTTCCGGTGTGCTGATGCCGAGGTGGCAGGTTCAACCTCTACATTGGTCAGTTGGATTAAAATATTTACTTCTCAACTTTGACTAGGAAACATACTTTGCAAGTACCTCAGAAGTCTGAGTGGTTTCGCCTGATGGCGAGGGACACTGGTAACAGGGAAAGCTAACCCACATGCAAATATCCATCTAATGCACTAGCGGCAGTAGCACGTGTAAGGACTATGCTTGAGTTCAAAGCGAGCAAACATTAAAAAACTGGGAAGGTTAACCCGGTCAACAAATGCCCGCAGAAGATGGATGTGTCGGCCTAACGGCGCAAGAACGCAGCTCTGCTGTAAACAGGCACAACGCAATCATGTTCGGAAAAAAAAAACTCCGGATGAACGTAGAAGAAGCAGAAGAAGAAGATTAAAATTTTAAAAATATGAATAACATCTTAAAATAATAATGTAAGCCATATTTACTTACTGGTACAGGTGCCATTAATATCCTCGTAACCAATGGGACAATTACAAGTGAAAGATCCATTTGTATTAATGCAGAGCTTGTCTTGGGCACATGGGTATACCAATGAGTCACACTCGTCAACATCCTCCTCGCAATCTGCACCTGTCCAACCATCATCACATAAGCAACCTTTAACCCGGTCACATGTTTTAGCTTGTCCACGACAATTACAATCATACTGACAGTCAGGGCCATATGTATTGTCAGGGCACACTGAAAATGAAAATCATACACATACAATGAAAGTATAATGTGGGCAGTTACAAAAATAACCATTGAATATAAGCATGCAGTTGCTTACTAAATAAATTACCCATAATATACATAGGTATAAAGATGGCGTAGTGTATAACATACTGACTAACCACTACTTTGGTTTGGATTCAATCCCTGGGGTTTATTTCTGACTGTATATGAATCTAAGATCCATATAGTCTCGTACAATGTATGTCAGACATTTCTTTGAGAAAAGAAAAAAAGTAACAAGAAAAGGAACTGGCCAGTCTATCTCACAATGTCATGCCTTAGTAACTCCAAAAACCTACCACTTCAATGAAGGGCAGTATATATAAGCCTCACTTATTATAAATTCCAGTTAACAATGAGAAAGAGCTGACAAAATTGTAAGATGAAATGTAGCCTTGTTTATATGAATTACCCCAAAGCACAGATAATAATTGTTTAGTTATGAAAATTCCGTGACTGTTCCACTACGTCAGTATTTGTGAAATTCTGCGACAAGGAAATTAACTCAATAAAAACAGCAGGAATTTCCTTCCAGCTTAATTAACCCTTTAATTTCCATAATTCTGGAAGCACAGTGGCTTGCATGCTTTCATCAAGGCAGATTAGTTAAAATTGACCTGGTCTCTGGGACTGACCCAGACAAGAATGAATATGAGAAAAGCAAGTAAAGGTGTCTGGCATAAGACTGACCACATCATCCACAGAGTGATCATTGGTCAAAACAATTATGGAGCATGTAAAATAAGCCCAGCATGCCTTAAGGTGTGTTAAAGTGTCTTTTACTATTTTTAATTTTATTTCATTCTGAATAGGTCAGAACTGTTCATGTACTCATTATGACAAGTGTGAGAAATGAGCAGTCAGCTGATGTGTTCATCCACCACAAAAAACAAACATACCATAGACAAAACTGAAGCCACTCTCATGACAGATTTGGAATAACTGGTTGCTCGTCCAGGATAGTTACTAGAATAAAGTACTCATATATAATTGGTTTACTTGTTAATGCATCGTGTGATGCACTGCTGACCCACTGTTTCAAAACTGTTTCCTTTTTAGGAGGGGGTAATGTGACAAGCATTAGAAATGACCGGTTACCTGATGTGTTCATGTGTGAAAACTATGTGGGTCAACTTTGGTTAATCAAAAACAATTAGCAGACATGCAAATACATGATGGTGCTAGATGGAATGTCAGGTGGGGAGTCCCAGGACAATATATATTTAAGTATTGTGAATGAGACAGAGAGGGGAGAGAGAGAAGGAGTGAGAGGGAGGGAAATAGAGAGACAGAAAGAGAGGGGGAAGAGAAAGAGGGGGAGGGAGAGAGTGAATGAGAGAGAGGGAGGGAGAGCGAAAGCGAGAGAGAGCTGTTGTAAATAACAACAGAATGATTAACTATGAATGTGCTATCAACAAACTTTTTACTACAGGTGAGTTTCCTACAAACTTATTAACTACAAACTTACTGTCGCAGGCCAGTTTATCGTCTGACAATATAAACCCATCAAAACATGAGCAGATGTAACTGCCGTCAGTGTTGTTACAGTTCTGGGAGCAAAGGTTTTCATCACACTCATTGATATCTGCAATAGAGAAGTGACCTTAAAGATTGCATATTACATATAAGTAGTCTTTGTTGGCTACGGAAGTAGGAAATGGTGTACATGTGGGAATGTCCTGAGTGCAAGATTGTTGGTTCTTGATTTCATATTGTACAAGTTTTCGGGTTATAGAGTGGAAAATGGGACAGGAGAGCAAAGATTTTAACTGATTCAGTGCCAAACAAAACAAAAAGTAGGTTTTGACATGGAAAAATGGATGGCAGAAAATGGGAAGTAGGGATGTGTTATGACCTAAAAGTTGTTGTTAATATAGTAGCAGACATGTTATCAAATTAAAGCAGATTGCTTAGGGAAAACTACTGCATTGATATTTTAATTGAGACAACATTTCGCAGTGATAACATTTCAGCAATATGTAAGCCCATGGCAGATACGGAAAGCAAGACAAAACAAAACAAATAACACTATGGTATTAGATCATCCTTCTGTCCAAAAGGGAGGTTATATTTGGCGATATATTATCCTTCTGTACTGAATCAGTTAAAGGATGTGAGAGTTTTCTTATTTCTGTTATAGTGCTTTTATACTGTGTTAAAGTTTAAATATCAGTTGCTGCCATGAAAATATTTCAAAACTATAACTAAGACAAACTGAAACAAACAATTTGGTAAAAGTTATCATCATCACGTGCACTCCATACTGGTGTAGCCATTCATACGTCTCCACATATCTCAGTCCTGAATTCTGGATAATTTCTATTGAGGATATTCCTCCATGCCATCAATAGTTTGCTTCTGCCTCTTCTCCGCTGATCTTTCCACTCATCACGATGTTTTCTAGTGCCCCTCTTCTCACTGTATGACCAAACAACGCTGCCTATTTGTTATAGTTGTATGTAATGCTCATTAATCAGTGTTTGTTACTCAACAGTTCAAGGTATTTGTAAGATTTGTCTCAGAGGAGTGGCTGAGTGGCTGAGTTTCTTGAATGGCGGGTTCCCCTTCAGGTGACTGGGGTTAAAATCTTTGGTAAGGCGTGGATTTTTTTCTGTCAGGGGCACACAACACAACCCTAATCTGCACAGTTCACAGTGACTGCACAAGACAGGAGACCTTAATTCCTCAGGCTCAAGACCCCCCCCCCCCCTCCCTCCCTGCCCTACACTGTAAGGTACTATAGGCAATAGATGACAGTTTTTGTTGTTGACATTCTCAGAAACCGTAACTCCATAATCTTTAAGCTCTTCCCAATGTTTTAATTCACACTCCACAATTCACTCTGGTAAAAGTTTCTGGCCACACATACATGCCTCCCATCCTTGAGGCATGATTTACAAACAAGGAAGTCTATTTGCCTATCTTTGGTCGCAAGTACCTTTAAGTAAGATGTATGTGCCATATCTTAACCCTACCAGACCGCTGTACCGATTTTCAGAAATTTCCGAATCTGCCGCTATACCGCTGTCCCTAATTTTCGGCATTTTGCCTATTTCGTGATAAATATGCGTCACAAACTAAAAATAACCAACCAATCATGGTCAAAACTCATGTTTAGCCATTGAAAATGGGTTTGAATTGACTTTGTGTGGATTAACGCGAAAAATTTATGAAAATTTACAATGAAATGAGCGATTGATGAACCAAGCACTTCAACAAGAAAGCGAAGTAGGTCTAGGCTTTTCACAGTCCAACAGTTGATCGATACTTTGGTTTATTCAGACTGAATTGGCACACAAAGGTGGAATATTGGCGATAGCGGAAAGGAAGACCTATTTTCCACAATGTCTCCAAGTTACATCTTATTCTAACCACTTGTTTGCATGCAACTAACAATTTTCTACATCATGTTGGGTTTTCTCTTTAATGCTCAGGAGCCCAGGTATAGGGGACAGTTAGGGTTAGGGCCTCAGGTCTGGTAGGGTTAAAGCCACACTGCTGCCTTAAACCAGGTTATTTGCTCAGTGTGTGCTGAATACATTTTGCTTAACAAATTCAATGCCATACAAAAATTTAAAAAAGTCGCTTAAAAGTCGATAGGGTCGACTTCATGGCACTAAGTTGTTATCCCATATGGCTCAGTTTCTTTCCGCAGTGTGGAAAGTGTCACACAAGGCACAAACTCCGTAGCTCCAGCGATGAACCTCTGGAGTCCCTGAAAAAATGCACCCGTGAACTGAAGGATGTGGCCCAGAATCGAACCCACAACCTTCGGAGGCCGAGTCATACGGCTTGACCATTTCACCACTATACTCACGAATGACAACTCACAACATTGTACAAGGTGTTTGTAAAGTCTCACTACACTTTGCATGCAGAACTAATTTGAAAAAAGTAAGTACTTGACATCATCAAACAAACAAAAATGGATGGTTAAAAATGATAAGCAGGGGTGTTTCACAGTTATGACTTACAAATTGTTAATATGGTGGCAGAAATCGTGTATTATAAAGTAATGAAAACATTTCAGTGATATATAAGCCCGTGGCAGATATGGGAAGTCACCTACGATGATTAATCATCCCATGGCACTTAATCAGTTAACTAGCAACAAGTGATCAAGTAAGAGAATCAAACTGTTTACCTTCACAGGTGGAACTATTGCCGCTCCATCTATACCCAATTGGGCAGAAACATTCAGCCTTTCCAGAATCATTCCTACATCCATATGTGCAATTGTCATTGGTTAAATTCTGACATGGGTCTGTGGAAAAATAAAACAAACAATTAAAGAAACAATGTATGTTAACATCTTCACTTTAATGTTTTTCAGAATTCTAGAAAAATAAATGTAAAACCATGGTCAATCAAACTCAAAATAAGTTATTACTAAATATAAAATCAGTCAGCCAAGCTAAGATTACTATTAAGTTGTTCAGTTTTTAAGCTTGTTGTTCCTAATATATGTTTCTTAGTACAAGGTCTTTCCAATCAATTTGTAGATCAGCAAGCATTTTCTTTATGTTGACATGTATTACTTTAACTGGATGCTAAAGGTCATAAGTAATTTTTAAAGTTACCAGCACTGGATGGATCAGTGTCATGTCAGCCTCCTTGAACTTTCCAGTCAATATTCTGGTATCTATTTTAATGAAACTGGATTGACTTAAGAATCACATGGTGCCATACAAAACAGTCCGTGTTTTAATTTAATTTAATTTTCCATCCACATTACCTAATGGTATATACAAATCACATAATAAAAACACAACACACAATAACCAACAGAATAGGAATTGAATATGTATACATGTTAAAGAGAACTAGTGACAAGAATGAGTATTATAGGAAAAGTCATGTAACAACTACAACAAATAAAAATAGGACAGATGGGTGTGACGTGACCAGGCAGAGACTTTATGTCCTGTGGAGAGAGAACAGACAGAAGACTATATGTATACATACCTATGGCAAGTTTTGTGCAGTTAAAGCCAAGATTTGAAAGCTGGAAGCCATCATAACAGTCACATGTGTAGTTGGAAATATTGTTGATACAGATCTGGCTACAGTGATGTTGATTCTCAATACACTCATTGATATCTGGAAAGGAAATATGGAAAATAAACATGCTGGACATGCCAGAACAAAAAACTGATGCCAAACAATACCAAACAAAAGTGGGTTTGGATCAAACATCCTACACAATCAAATGAACAAGTATTGTAATGTAAATGTCCATTCACTGAGCATTGAAATTGTGGAAGATTAACCTAGTATGGTGATATACCATCCTAGTGTCCAGATGAGAGACCACATTTGGCGATATATTATCCTTCAGCACTGAATTAATTAAACAAGTAAATAAAGAATCCTTTGACACGTCTGTAGGCACATCGCACACACGGCGCTAGACCCATGTTTGTATATACCAGTCATTATGCCGTGTGATGAGGTCAGTATTCTGATGGCCATCTTTACTTCCCAAGACATTTCATGGCACTCATTTTAGGCTGGGTCGACCCCTGGAAGCCTGGGTCAGTCACAACAATTGTGAATCTGCCTTGATAACTCACCATTGCCTCATGCTCTGGCTGGCAGGCAAGCGTCAAGCCACCGCACTTCCACTGCTCCCAGCACACAATAAACGTTAATTTCCCCACAATTCATGGGCCATCAAAGTTGAGTGACATATTTAAAAGAATGTCACAAGTTGTGTGACATCTTTAAATGAATGCCACATCAGACTTTGGACTGAATAATCTGACTAACTATACATCACATGTAAAAGATCATAATATGTTGAAGGTCCTTTTGTGTAAAAAGTCCTATTGTGTAAAAGGTCATAATGTGTAAAAGGTCATAATGTGTACAAGGTCATAATGTGTACAAGGTCATAATGTGTACAAGGTCATAATGTGTAAAAATGTGCACTCACCTACACATTTTCCTTGAAACCGCCTGAAGCCATAGTAACATTTGCAAGTATAATGTCCAATCGTGTTGTTACAATGTGCATAGGGACCACAAGGATTTGGATCAGTGACACATTCATCAATATCTTGATTAGAAGAAAGAAGAAAGTAGGTTTACATTTTAATTATAATTGGGATTCATTCATCATGGGGTACAATTTCTATTCTCAGTACGGCTCAGAACTTTGTGTCTGTCGGAGATGGCATAATAATCCTAGCCTGCACACTGTGTGATGGCTGCTTGGGTAGGTGACCTTCAACCCTGCCTTGAAAACTCTCCACGCATGCACCAGCAACGGTACAGTTACATCAATGGCAGTTATGTTTTCTTAAACTAATTTTTGCGTCTGTTCAGTTTCCAACTGATCTGTTGTACTATATCTCCATGGCAAATTTATCAAGTTGTTTGCCCCATGCTCTGAAGGTAGTAAGTTTTGCCTCATGCTCTGAAGGTCGTGAACTTTGTCTCATGCTCTAAAGGTCATGAGTTTTGCCTCATTCTCTGAAGGTCATGAGTTTTGCCTCATGCTCTGAAGGTCATGAGTTTTGCCTCATGCTCTGAAGGTCATGAGTTTTGCCTCATACTCTGAAAGGTCATGAGTTTTGCCTTGTGCTCTGAAGGTCATGAGTTTTGCCTTGTGCTCTGAAGGTCATGAGTTTTGCCTCATGCTCTGAAGGTCGTAAGTTTTGCCTCATGTTCTGAAGGCCGTGAGTTCACTTTTAGACTGACTGAGACCCCTGAAGGTCAAAACTGGAGCTACAGAGTTTGTGCTCAGTGAGATGCTCTTGGCAGGCAGCATGCTGTTCTGCAAAAAGAGACTGAACCAGATGGAGTAAACTCGGTGCAATGAAGCTAATCTTCTTGTTTTTAACCTTTATTTATTTGTTATAAAGACAGCTGTTTATTTAAGAAAGCCCAACCTTGTGAAATTTTTTTTTTTTTTTGGCGTTCACTCACTTTGAACTCAAGTGTAGTCCATACACACTATTTATAGTAGTGATGGACTGAATTTTGTGTGTGGATTAGCTTTCCCTTTTAACAGTGTCCCTCGCCATCAGGTGAAACCCACTCCGACTTCAGAGATACTTGTATTTTACGTCCCCAAGTCAAGGACGACAGGTCAACATTTTAGTCCAGCTGTCCGGTGTAGGGGATGAACTGCTTACCTCAACATCAGCACACTGGACGTTTAAGAACATGCGTTATTATCCATTCGGCCATGCTGACCTACTCTTGTTAATAATTTACAGACAATGCTGTAAGAATTTTATATTTGTATGTCTATAATTTAGCTTTTACTTTTATTTTTGAAAAAGGCTGAAGTCAATTGTGCATATAAATGGTAATTTCTGTTCCTAGTCCACAATTGGAAAATTGTTGGAAAACTGAAATTTGTGACAGCAATAGATTCACAAATAAATAGATATAGTGGCATTTGACTGACTGGCTACTGACTGTCTTGACAGATGATAATTTGTAAAATGGAGTTATACTCCAGAGGAAAGGTAACACCAGTACGTCTGGAACAAGACAAGCTGTGGAAACTAGCGGATCAGTACGGTCTGCCTGTCAGAGCTTCCATCCTAGATCAGTTGTCAACCAAGGCTTAGGGCCTGGTCTGCCCTGCCATGACATTTAGTCTTTAGGTTGCATTTCCTCGCACTAGGGTAAGGCTTGTACCCTCTCAATTGCACATCTCTGCCCGAAGCCGTTGGCACAATGTGGGGTGTCGGCGCTGACAGAAAGTGGATGGTACCATTGACTTTCATAGTGGTGTATACAAGGTGTATTTTTAATGACTGTGCAGTGTTTGAAAATATTGCCAGTCCAAGTTTTGTAATTACCTATTATGTTGCAAGAACTTTACAGAGGGTGGATACACAATTTGGACTGGTAATATTTTCAAACACTGCATAGTCATTAAAAATACATCCTATACAAAGTGAGATAATAAAAAACGAGTCCATGTTTTACCGGGTCCCATAACCGAAGCAAAGAACATAAATACTGTAACTTACCCTGCATGTTGTAAGAGAGACTCACGAGGGTTACTGTGAGACTGGCCAAATAAAACTGTAACCACAACAGTCAACTGATCAGAAACAAGTCTGCAGAGAACTTGGCATGACTTGGCTGAGGACCTTTACTCCATTTGGAGATGAAAGGCGACAACAACAACGGTAGCAGAAGAAGAAAAAGAAGAATAAGAAGAAGAAGAAGAAGAAGAAGAAGAAGAAGAAGAAGAAGAAGAAGAAGAAGAAGAAGAAGAAGAAGAAGAAGAGTAAGAAGAAGAAGAAGAAGAAGAAGAACATGAAGAAACAAATAAAATATAAAAATAAAGTTGTCTTGAGAGGTCAAGAGAAAATTATGAGATCTTCTGTTATACTATTACCAGGTTTCCTCAATGTATGTCCTCTGTTCTTGAGTTGAGTTGAGGTAAGAAGCAGCACCAGAGCAATCTGGACATTCCCATCTATCCCTGACTTCAACAGCCAGTGAAGAGTCCCAATAACTAATTATACCCGTTACAGTTTGATCATGTGCTTGTCAGGACCTTTCCTTGGAGTACTTAGTGTTTGTCAGATCCTCTGCTCACTCCCTGCCGCATCATGTTTTTATCTAACACCAGCATCTTTTCTCTATCGCTTGATCAGTCGGAGTCTGTCTAGTTCTCTCCCAAACCTCCACATTAGTGATCATGTTATACCATTTAGTCCTATTCTGTGCAGGCACCGATTCATGGCCGGTCTCCCTGGCCTAGGAGTTAACGTCTTTCTCCGTAATCCCGTATAGTCTCGTGAGTAATGTGACCTGCGCGAGAATCGGTAGTGGTTCTCGCCGCACTGGTAACTTACGGGGTATGTGAGCTGGTCGCTCAAATAGCAATGGCAAACTACTGAGCATAATCTTGCCAAGAAATCAACAACAGTGGTAAAATGCTGGTGTTGACAGCGATGTCCTGTAAAGACATATTAATTTAAATTATAAACATAAATATACAAATATTTGTAAGAACTATATTGAAAAGAGAGACATTGCAGAACATTGAGATGACTAGAAAGTTCGATGGGAAGAGGGGCAGAGACTGACCAAGAGAAGTGATGCTGGATGGATTGAAACGGTGGCATGGAAGAATATCATCAGCAGAGTTGATCCAGAATACCAAAGACCGAGATCTGTAGAGAGACATAAATGCCTACGCCAGCTGGCATGGCACTTAATGATGATGATGATGATACCTAGGTGTCAGTAGTGACCTACCTTCACACTTGGTACCATTGATATCGAGGTGGTATCCTGCAGGACAGCTGCTACACGTGAAAGAGACATTTGTTTGAGCTTCTTCATCAGCTGGGACATCAGTGCAATTTGTTCCTTCTGGACACGGGCTATTGTCACAGCCATCTGTGTCAAATTCACAGTCATCACCTGGAAGCAATAGTAATGAAGAAAAACAGGATGTCAAAAGGCAAATGCTGTGACTTACTATCACCATTTCTGAAACATAAATGCAGTGACTTACTTTCACCATTTCTGAAATATCTACACCTGAATAATAATTCAAGCAACAAATAATAAACAACATATTTCTAGTAACTCTACTCCATCCATCCATCATGTGCCATGCTGATAAGCGTGGGTGGTCATGTTCTGCCATCTCACTCGATCACCAGAGTTGTGGATCAGCTCCGTGTAACTGTCTCGGCCGTGCCACATGGCCAAGCCATCCATCTACTACAAGTGTCAAATATGGATTCTGCCGAATTAATAAGAGATGAAATTCATTACATCTCAAATAACATCTTTAAAAGTGAATGGATAGACTTCAATGCACTAGGTTTTATCCCACACGACTCAGTCTATTTCTGCCGAGCAGCCTGCTGAAAGTGTCACACAGTGCACAACCTCTGTAGCTCCAACGACAACAAACCCCTGTAGCCACTGGGCTACCATGCCTCCCATTCTACTAAGAGTATACTATACAAACCCAATGCACTCCAACTGACACATTTGGTTCAAAATCCCAAAATTAAAATCCTCCATATAGTTAATAGCAAATATGGACCACATGTCACAATTCAAATGGGAATACATGAAAGACAACAGAGCAGATACTAAGCATCCTCATGCAGCAAGTCCTTGGCAGAGCTTCATTCTCATCACAACCTGCTGGAATAACTGATCATCTTTCAACAGTTCCTTACCACAAGTCTATTGTTTTGTGCCGATTAAGTGTTCTCACTGCCCTGTTTTCTGGGAACCATGCTTTCTGTTATTTTTTTGTTTTAAACCATTGAAACATTTGATGTCGCCAAAGTATTCCAGTTTCTGAGACATAATATTATGTTTTCCACATAATTTGTTCATTTTTCAATTTGTCATTCTCCAATAATACCAAATAAATGTTTATCACGTATAGCCATGATTTGTGTTTAAGATCCATGTAGAATGATTGGCCAGATTTACTCAATGAGAATTCATTCATTAAGCCCAGAATAATACAATAAATAGATAGAATAAGCCTAGAAAATAAACTACTTCTTGTAGTCAATGACCAACAAATAATAACTTGCTCATAATAAAATGAGTGAATGAATAGAACTATTATCATTATAATAACTACTGGATTCACTTAAAGACAAATGAATAGTTTTGTTTCAGACTGGAAATCTTTGGTAACTATAAAGTTCTGTAGTTAAATATACTAGACTACTCATTGTCAAAAGTTCTTTACAAAAGGAGTGATATTTCCTGATAATTCTTACAATGGCTTTGAAAAAAATCTAATCAGACCCCCTTAGAAGTAACGACTTAACATAAAAGTAACACGCTAACTAGAAGTTTGTTACAATATTAGTTACAAGTGGCAGTCCTGATGAGATCTAAAAGACATTACTGCCACTGGGCATTTTTTCCACATTGTTACATAAACACATTCTTGAAGAAAAACAAAAAGTATTGTAACAGGAACAGCTGTGAGTATGTGAAGTGCTAGAACCATCTCATTTCTTAGGCATGGAGGAATAGGTGATCAAATGGTGAAAGCAGGCATCTAACCCTGGTCCAACTGTGCTCTTGCCAGTGTTGGCGTAATGTCCTAGCCATGACACCAAGTACATATTCTTTAAAAAATAGGCGATATCAGGCACCTAATGAAAAGATTACAAAATATTGGCTGTTCTGGCTTGATCTTAATATGAGATTACTGAACAAACTGGAAGGTAAAAGCTCATGGAAGAGAAAAAGAAAACATTCAAGAAATAATTACATCACACAGACATGTTTCAGACTAATGTAGTCTCTGAGAAAAACTATGATACGTTCAGACTTACAGGATAAATGAAATGGGGTAAAGGTGTGGTAAAGCTGTAGAAATGTAAACAGTATAAATAACATGAAGCGCTGGGCAGCTTTACAAAATACAATTAAGGAAAACAAAGGACGCTGAGGTGATAAATCTTCATCAGCAAACAACAACAAGAAAACACAACACACACATCACGGAGGTGAGACTACAGTGACTACATTCAAACATGATGCGTAAAATTTAATTTTTTTAATAATTGCAACCAATGAAACCAAATTCAACAGAAAACACATGTTTACAACAGTAACAAGTTATACAAACCAGAATATCCAAGGTTGCATTCACAGGTGGCAACCGAATAGTATGGTTCATTTATAGCTTCTATGCTGTCGCTAAAATTGCAGGATCCATGGCCGCTACAGCTACTGCAGGCAACTACCATAATTTCTGTGACTTCAGATTGTAGTCCCTGGTCATCTGTAGCTACAACTCTATTTCAGGAATATTCGAGTTCAATAACCAGTAAAAAAAACTTGAATTGTATATATAGTTTCATAATATTTTCTTCTTCTTCAGTCCTTCCTGACTCATTGTGTGTCTAGGCCAACAACCACACATGTCAAGTTCTTTGTAGGCCAGTCATGGTTGGCTGAATGTTGGCTACTTTTCCTGTGACAATCGATAGCCAGTCTCAGACCAACCCTCCTTAGTTGCCTGTTATGATTAGGCCCTACGTTTTAGTTTTTCCGTATTTTACCGGAGATGTTTTTACATTAATTTTCGGTTTCTTGTTTTTGTGTCTGCGATTTAAGGATATATAGAGTACTCATGATGTTAAATTCCCCAATTATTTCAAGATTGCCTTAAAACAGAAACCGATTACGGATTATTGTAGTTCCTTTCAATGTCTACGAATCTATACATCTTGGCTTCTCAAATTTCTCTTCTTATGGAGATAAAGAGACTGTACATTGACTCGTAAATTTTATTTTATATAGACGTTATGAATTGATCTAGTATGAATAATTCAACTGAGCATCCATTTTTATGCCTACAGTGCAATTTTTGACTATTTAAGTCGGCGGTTACATCCCGGCGGTTAGGGGGCTGCATGGTCTCGAGGTATGGTGTCCGCCTCGAGTGCTGGAGGTCCCGGGTTCAGGCCCCAGTGAGGACCGGGATTTATTTAAAAAATCCACCTGAATTTCCAGTAATAAAATTTCCCCTGGTCTCTGCGTAGTGAGATCGGACGCCCATGTGTATTGTTGCACACGTAAAAAATCCCTTGGCAGTTGGAAATCGAAAAAGAGTAGCCTAACGGCGCTGCCCGGGCAAAATTTCGAGTTAAAAATCTACCCAAAGTATTTCAGGATCCTCGCTGATGCAACAGAGTTCGTGCATTGAGCTGAGTTTCTCCAGACTCAGGTTTGAGTTAGGAGGAAAACGGAGCACTTATAGGTTAAACCGTGTGCCGTGATGTTGATCCAACGACTAAACGACTAAACGGTTACATCCCAAACTGAAATAATTAAGATCGCATGCTATGATGCCGTAATTTCCATGGCAGGAAAATAGCGATTTTCCGTGTTATAATCCAGCGATGAACATTTAATATTCTTATGGATTATTCAGAGTGACTGAAATGATAATGAATGCATGTTTGCATTCAACACCTATTTTGGTATTTATGTGTTAATTGTCATCACTCTACAAATTCGGTTACATTTATTTTTAGGTAACTTTGTAAGGAAATTCTCTTGTCAAAATTGATCTCTGCTTAGTGGCCTTGCCTTGACAACCGGGCGAGCTGTCACGTACCACGGTCTGATGTCATCACAGCATGATGTGGAGATGTTTATAACTCAGTGTCAGTGTGTATATATATATAAACTGGCATCAGTTATCTGTTCTTGGTGGCAGTGTTAATCTCCCTTGGCGACAGTGTAACCAACAGTTGTGTGAGCGTGCAGGTAGGGTCACAAAAAGTGAAAAGGTCAAAATCGTTTTTCTTCTATATGTCTATTAAATGATAAACTGACACAAAAACATTTATATCTCCCCTTAGAATTAACCTACATACTTGAATAAGGTACCGTTGGATTTGTTTTTTCAAGAGCTATTCAACTATGCAGTTATATAATTAAAAAGCAATTTAGAAAACGTTACTAAAGTGGCTAGTTATGATATACACAGATCTACAGTGTTACTATTCTTCACTTCCCCTTTAGGGCCCCAGTACCACACTGGCAATCTCATAAACCTGTTATTGCTCATTACAAGTGGTCTAGATTTGCTTGTATATTACTAGTAAATAAAACTAGACTGAAATAATTAGTTCCCCATAATACGAGGGTAAGTCAATAAATAAGTCACAAATGGCTGTAGAAAAATAACTAAACATGATAACAGCTTGAAACCAGTTTATTTTTATACACATATTGTCCCTTTATTTCTCAACATAATTTCCACCAACATTGATGCACTTATCCCATCGTTTTATCAGTCCTCCCAAACCGGCTGCAAAGAACTGCGTGCTCTGTTTTTTAAGCCACGTTTTCACTTCACATACAACTTCGGCGTCATTCGCAAAATGTCTTCCGCCATGGTGGGTTTCAGCTAGGGGCTTAGTCGGGGCTGTTAAGGTGGATGTTCCAGAACATTTTGTGATTGACCCCTACACTGGTCAGTTTGACTAGAATGTTGACTTCTCATCCTTGACTTGGGGATGTAAATTACCGCCTGATGGCGAGGGACACTGATAACAGAGAAAACTAATCCACATGCACATATCTGTCCAGTGCAACACAATCTGCTGCCAAATCTGTCGCAACTGTGTTTCGAACGTGGGTAAGTGGGCTTATGAATGGCGCCTGTAAGTCCTTCATCATGGAGACTGGCTCAATAATATTACCAGTCAATAATACTAGAATTAAACATGTATAGTTCAATAATCAGTCACAATTCTTTGGACACGTTATGAGAAGAAATAAATTGGAGAACTCGGGGACAACTGGCAAGATTGAGGTGAAAAGAACATGAGGTAGGCAGAGAAGTAGATGCCTAGATGGCTTGGCCACATGGTATGGTTGAGACAAGAACACAGAGCTGATCCACGACTCTGGTGATCATGTGAGATGACGAAACATGACAGCCCACGCTAATTGGCATGGCACATGATGATGATAACTCAATAATATTGGCAATCATTAACAATAGAATTAAATACATACAGTTCAATATTTTTTTTTTAAATTCGCATATCCTTTACAGGACATCGCTGTCAACATCAGCATCTTTCAGCTGATTGTTGATCTCTTGGCAAGATTACGCTCAGTAGTTTGCCATTGCTTTCTGAGCAGCCGGCTCATTATCCCGCAAGTCACCAGCGTAGAACCGCTTCCAATTCTCACGCGCTGCGAGACCCTGCGTGGATAAACGGGATTACAGAGAAAATCGTGTAACCCCTCGGCCAGAGAGACCGGCTCTATAATATTGCCAGTCACTAATTGTGGAATTAAATACACATAATTCAATAATATTACTAGAAAGTAAAGTAGTAAAAGATAGTTTTATATGCCCCGAGTTGTACTAGGTATATCATGCTAGTCCCATATATTTATTGTCCCATAATAATTCGTGACGTGCATCATTACATAAGGATGCAGTCACTTGTGAAGCAACCAGGACTGCAAGAGCTGTGAAGAAAAGGCAGGACAGAAAAACCACTGCAGCAGATCCTCCTCCAGAAACGTCAAGAATTCTTTGCCCACATTGTCAAAGAACATTTCGAGCCAAAATAGGGCTCATCAGCCATCTTAGACCTCACGGCTCCATACTTTCAACACCACTGGATGAAATCAATGGTCATCATCATTCTTGATGGGCAAACAACACAATAATATTTGATCTCATCTACACTCAATAAGTGACGTGGGCAATATCACACCCGCTGCTTTTACTTCCTAAGACACTACCTGGTACCAGGTTTAAGTTGGTTGACCTCTGAACCCAGGTCAATTTTTAACAAATCTGCCTCGATGGAGATTTGAACATATGACCGACGTGCTGGCAGGCAGGCATGCAAGTCGCAGTATTACAGCAGTTCCTAAAAATAAATAGTTTAACAGATTCAGTGCCAAAGGATAATATGTTGTCACATGTGACCTCCCATTTGGACAGAAGGATGATATATTGCCATACTAGCGTCATCGTGTTGTTTGTTTTCTTTTACGGTATCCTCTGCAGTATCAATGCTCAGTGAACTGAAATTTATATTATAATACTTGTTCATTTGATTCTCTATCATATTTGGTCCAAAACTACTTTTGGTTTGGTACTGAATCGTTAATAATATTAATCATTATCATGCTGCAGGATGCTTGCAGAAGATCACGCTCATCTTGGCCCATTTCTGTTTTTCTCTAGTTCCTGAGTCTAATGCATTTCCACACCTTTAATGACCCAATCTCAGCCTGTCTGTATGTGCTTCTCAACAGATGTGAAGTTTCAGTTCCAGTTTCACACCCCCCCACTAATTTCTAAGTTTGAAGAGCGGTAGGATAACTCTGCAACAGAGTCCTCATCAATATGGTTGTTAATATAATTGGCAGAAAAGTGTCTACACCAACCTCACTCAGATAAATACCAACCCTTTTCAGGACATGCCAACCTGAATGCCAATACATCAGACTTAAGAGTTAAAACTCAGTCTTCTAGAGAAAGACCAACCCACAAGCCAACCATTGATAAGATTACATAGCACTTACCCAATTGAAAAGGGACTCATGTTAACTGGTGTGTAGGATGCTGTCAGATGAGTGCTGCTGTTTGTGAAAGAGAAGTTGCCCTGGGCTGGGCGATCTATAAACTCAAAGTAGAATTTGTCATTGTCTGGATCCATGCCAATTAGTGTTAAAGTTGATGTCTGGTTGACAGTGACATGTAGCTGCGTTGATCCATTGATACTTGGAGGCATGTTGGCTGTGAACACATTGGATGGACCAAATCAGACTACAACCACAAAAGTACTCAAGTTGAGAACAAACTGGTTACATCAAATTAAGTTTCATAAAATTGAACTAGAAAAAAAAAACAGTGAAGCTGTGAACAAACTGGATCGAAGAAATTAGACTACAAGAACAATAACAATGAAGCTATGAATAAAATAGATAAATAAAATTGGACTACACCAACAAAATCACTGAAGCTGTGAACCAAACTGGATAGATCAAATCAGACTACAACAACATAAACACTGAATCTGTGAACAAAATGGATACATGCAATTAGACTAAAGAAAATTATACTGTAACAATATTAACAATGAATCCGAGAACAAAGTGGATATATCAAATTAGACAACCACAGAAGCATTGAAGCTGTGAACAAATTAGATAGATCAACTCAGACTTCAACCATATAATCAATGCTGCTGTGAATAAACTGGATTAAATAAAATTAAGCTGTAATAACAAAAACACTGAATCTGTGAATATACTGGACAGATCAAATAAGATTACAACCACAGAAGTACTGACACTGTGAATAGACTGCCGCAGAAGTACTGACACGGTGAACAGACTGCCACAGAAGTACTGATTCTGACAACAGACTGCCACAAAAATACTGACAGTGTGAACAGACAGCTACAAAAGTGCTGACAACTTGAACAGACTGCCTAGAAGTACTGATTCTGTGAACAAACTGAATAAATCAAATCAGACTGCAACCACAGCAACACAGATGATGTTACAGGAATGTATTTGTGTAAATAACGAACAAATTACATTTTTGTGAACATAGCAATATGTAACATTAGATTAAGGAACAAACACTATAAAAAAATAAGAAGTAATCACAATTATATAGTTTTAGAAGAAGCTCTGTGCCCCTATAAACATATAAGATACTTACAAATAATTTTCTCCTCTGTATCAAATGTTTCATCAGCACTTTTGGTTTTCATGGCCAGTTGTCCGTTGCGAGTTGCAATATAATCATAAATACACGCAAGATTACTGGGCCCACCACAAATATTTTCAGCTTCAGCTCTGTCTGTTGCATTGGCTTCATCCAAGAATATGGGCACAAAGGATGGATCTGAGTAGGTACTGGAGTTCTCTCCAGGTACATAGTCAAAAATGCTCTTCTTGAACTGCCCCTTTAAGAAAAATGAAAGGATAAATAATACTGTTAGTAAATACTTAATTTGTTATTAACTGCTGAACAGATAGTTATTATTTTAAAGTAATAGATGGATGTCAGCATAGTCAAATGGATAAGAGTGTAAGCTCTTAAACTTCCAGTGTGCTGATGCAGAAGAAGCGGACTCAACCACTACATTGGTCAGTTAGACAAAAATGTTGACTTCTCGTCCTTGACTTGGGGTCATAAATACAAGTACATCAGAAGTTGGAGTGGGTTCGCCTGATGGCGAAAAGCTAATCCACACGCAAAAATAAGTCCAGTGCAATAGAAGTAGCACATGTATAGGCTACGATTGAGTTCAAAGCTAAAAAAAATGTAACAGATATGTGTTGTTAAAAAGCTAACAATTGAAAACAGAAGTCAAAGAAGCAAGTGACATGCGAGTCAGTTAACACATCAACTTTTTCTTCTTTAAGCCCCTGATCTGGAGCTGACATCAATGATCATGACTCTCAGGCCATCTCTGTCATCTGATTTTGTTGAAGCTTTTGTTGTCCCTCATGCCCCAACTACATGCCCTCTTAAAAATATAATGAAGAAAATTCTAGTGTACTATATGCATTTTCCTAACTGTGGTTTGGTATCTCTCCCTTAGCAAATTACAGGGTGTACTTTTAATTACTGTGGGGTGTTTTGAAAATATTGTCATTCCAAGTTATGTATTTTCTTTTTATGTTGCATGAACTCCACAGAGGGTGAATACAAAACTTGGAACAGCAATATTTTCAAACATTGTAAAGTCATTAAAAATACACCCTGTATAACTGCCATGTCAATAATTAGTATTAACCGATTAAGTGCCATGGGATGATTAATCATCTTAGGTGACTTCCGGTATTTGCCAATAGCTTATATACAGTAGTTTTTCCTATCCAACCCCTTTAAATTGATATATAATACACCATTTCTGCTACCATATTAACAACTTTTAAGTCATAACTGTGACAAACCCCTATTTCCCATTATTTTCTGCCATCCATTTTCGTTCGTTCCAAGCCTACTTTTTGTTCGCACTGAATCTCTTAATTAATAGTATTAATGAGTCAAGTTGTAATGATATTTGCAAATTTACCATGCATTTATAATGCATAGATGGTTATTGTTGTTGCTGTCAAGTTAAGAACCGACATCACAACAATCAGGACATTCCCCATACATGCTCTTTCCTCATCTTCAACAGCCAGCGAGGAGTCCCAATACTAATGGTACTAGTAGCAGTTTGATTATGTGTCCTCCTGGCCGTTCTTCAGAATCCTGAGTGTTGGCCACATCCTCTGGTCACTTCCTGAAGCCCCATTCTCTCCAGGCTGTGATAATCTATCTGTTTGTCCGCAGTATACACACGATCCCAAGTTCAAGATGGAGACAGGAATGGAGCTGCAACTAAACCAGAAACAGTTAATGCAAGTTTAACACAATATAACACATAACATGCCTTACATGTCTGGCAGTATTCAAAAATACCGCGTTCACTGGTTGTGTTAGGCAAGGTTGTTCCATTAGGATACATTAAATCATCTGAAGGATCACCATTAAAATTGCCAAGCAGTCCCTTAGTGGCGTTTATGTACTGGACACCGAGTTCAACAGAAAAATCCAGTAGCTTGTCCACAAGGCTTATAGTGAGCCCAATGTCTGCAATAAACAAAGCAAATTATCAAATTAATTAATCAAATTATCTACAAGGACTATTCTCACTGCATGCCAAAAAAGCCCATAGGTGCTTAGATTCCTTCCTCAGAAAGTCTACAAGTGTGTGAGGGCTAATCACTCCAGTTCAGCGTTGGTTGACCAGCCTCATTGTGTCCCTTGCAAAGCCAACTTGTCATCAATGCCTCTTATCCCAAGCAAGGTCATTGTCTCACCCATGTCATCGAAATCAGCAGCTGCTTCGATATATTCCCTGGTATCTAAGATGCCTGCTGGGTGCACTCATAGACACTCCACAATAGCCTCAGAACCAGCCAAACCATCTATCTCCCTTTTCATTTCCTCTGACAGCAGTATATGCTGGCATACAAACAGAAAGTAATATTCCTAATTGTGGACTTTTGCATTGACTCAAATTACTGCCCATGTGTGTATCCAGATTATCATAGTCCCACTGTCACAACCTCCACTACAAAGCTATTTGTGGATGTTGAGAAAGCAGCACAGGACTCCTGAACTGTTCAACCATTACAACGTGCTGAGAAAGTCTAATGGCATTGCTTGTGGTGAAAAACTGATGCAGACATAATTTCACGGCATTTAAACATAAATATGAGGCTGGTGTAGAGATTTCTCTCCCGATCCATCATCAAACTAAAACATTGCCTTCTCTCTCCAACCCTAGACACCAATGAAGTGTGCAGGACCACTAATGTAACTTTACATATCCATTATTGTTGTGTTGCAGAACTCTACTTTCCCTCTCCAAGTGCAGGAAGCAGATGCTGTGCAATACAAATACTTTAGCCTGACATGTAGAGAATATATGGAGCATTAGCCACAGTAGGAATCCAGTCTGTAGATAGGTACATATTTTAAGGTCTTAACTAGTATAAATCTTCATAAGGGAAGAAATACACACTAGAATCAATTCTGGAAATAAGATATACTATGCACTACACCATCTACTAAAATCAAAGGCGCTATCTCGTAACACCAAGATCACAATATACAAAACACTGATAAGACCAGTTGTGCTGTATGGCTCTGAAACCTGGAGTACAACGAAAGGAGACAAAGCCTTGCTACAAACCTTTGAGAACAAAGTTTTAAGACACATCTTTGGACCCATTAGGGATACACAAAGTGGAGAGTGGAAAAGAAGAAGTAACAAAGACATTTATGATCTGTTTAAGTCCCCGCTAATCACTGGTATCATGAAAGCTAATAGACTACAATGGCTGGGGCATATAGAAAGAATGGAAGATAATAGGGAAACAAAACTCGCTTACACTCAGGAAATAAATGACTGTAGACCCCGAGGTAGACCAAGAAGACAGTGGAGAGATAATATATATACAGACCTACGAGCACTTGGAATCAACGACTGGCAAGAGAAGGTCAACCAGAGAGACGAATGGAGACGGATTGTATCTGCAGCAAAGAACCTCAATGACTCAGAACGCTGAAGAAGAAGAAGAACTAGTATAAATCTTGGACCTGCGACCTGTGCAGATCAACTGGTAATCATGTATCAAATGTTTTTTCTAATATCTAACTAAAATATTACATTAGAACAGTTGCCATCATCACAATGAAGATCAACTGTGGATTATGAATACAGTGTTTCTCTAATATCTAAACAAGAGATCATTTAGAACAGTTGCCATCATCACAACAAAAATCAACCGGGTGGGTTATGTAGCCAATGTTTTTCTAATATCTTACCTAAAGATCACATTACAAGAGCTGCCATCTTCACAACCAAGATTAAATTGTGACCAAGAATCCAGTTTTTCTCTTATTTTTCTTAGAAATCACATTAGAACAGTTAGCATCTTCACAGCAAAGATCAATTGCAAGATTTTCAGCAATCTCTGCATTTCTCCATGATGATACAGGCTAACATCCTCCATCATTTGATGTTATTGTCACCTCTTGCTTCTCTAACAAGTT
>JACEFZ010006106.1:25000-81607 GCA_014155875.1 Cepaea nemoralis | reverse complement strand
CGCAATCTTTGCTCCAACTGGGGATAAGAGAAGATACAGAATAAAGAGAGTTTGAGTGAGCGCCCAACTTTACAAAATACCCCCATGGCTTGTGCATTCATCAGCTCTGACAGCAAAAATCCAACTCCTGTTCTTCTTGTGGTGGAACTGTTTTAACTAACAGAAGAAGGGACGATAATAAGGAAGGCTAATCCACAAACAAAAATCAGTCCAGTGCACTAGAAGTAGCAAAGCAAGCAAATGCACACACAAACAAATTAGGGAGGCACTATTCGCAATGGAATTGCGAATATAAAAAAATTATATTTGCAATCGATTTGCGGGAAGTAACAAACATGTCACATCGTCTGCTTACTAGTCAATTTTAGTTTGGGTCATTAAGAAGTCTAAGAATGTGGTTAATTTAAATAGGAATGTTCACTGTTGCGAGTTTAATTCTGCCGAATTCTCCATATTTATTAATGAATCACTCTTCTTCTTACATCTTACTTCTGTTCGTTCCTCTTTAATTAATAAATAAACAAGGAAAAGGAAATGCTACGCATATTATAAAGTGCAGGAAAACCCGGTATATCTGAAGCAGGTGGACAAGAGAGAGGAGAAAGATAGATAACGAAGACAGTGTGAGAGTCAGAGATATGAGAAAGATGTATTGAAAGACATTAAAGAGTGGTAAAGACAAGAAAGGGAGAGGTGGGAGATCGAGACTTAGAGCGAGCGAGCGAGAGAGAGAGAGAGAGAGAGAGAGAGAGAGAGAGAACTCGTGTTCGGGTGGCTAAGCTCCTTTCCCAAGATAACAAAAGTAGAGGACAGATAAGAACAGAAAGACAAGTGTGCAGGTTCCTGCGGAGCAAGATAAACAACACCTAGTAATACACACAAAATCCGTAGAAAACATATGCCTACAGCGAAATCATCAGACAAGCATTGGTGTCACCTAACTCCTGAAAATGGAAAAACAAAAAACGACTTTAACGTCACCTCCCGATTTGGGAATCGAACCCGGAGCTCCCGTGCACCAGGCGGAAACACTAACTACTATGCTACTGAGGACACGTTAACGTATCAACAAAATATTGTAATGTGGACACACGCATACGAATAATCACGTGACCTACTTCGATTGCGAATATAATTTTTTTATATTCGCAATTCCATTGCGAATAGTCACTTCGAACAAATTATTCCTTTCCATCCCCACTTCTCATATCCATGTTTGGGTGTTCCTCTATTTCTCTTACATTGGGGATTCCTGACAAAAGCCTTCCTAGTTAACCTGTTCTCAAGTTTATTCAATGTATGTCCTATCCAGGGCCTGCTACTTTTCTTGTCATCTTGTGTCACTGTGGGCATGTATAGTGTCAATTGTTATTTCAGATTGTGCATTTTTTATGAGTTTATTTATGTTTTGTGAGTCAATATTCATATGTCTAGGAACCCTAGTAGCACTGTGCTAGCAAACTATAAACAGGCTATATAAATGCCAACAATTATTTTATAGCTATATTATCAACATAAACACAGTGGATGATATTATTGCCAGAAGAGACATATGGCAAATAATATAAATATATTAAGAAGTGTAGGTAGTAATACCAAATAGACAGTGAACAAACAATGTAAATATATTAACTGATTCAGTGCTAAAGAATAATACAGGGTGAAATTTTAATGATTGTGCAGTGTTTGAGATGGAAAGGAGCGGGGATAAGGACAGGAGAGGATTGTAAGATTATTTACTCTGGGGGAGAAGAACATCAAAGAGGTGTAGCCATTATATTAGATAAGCAAACATCAAATTCTGTCAAAGGATATCGGGCTGTGTCAGACAGAGTTCTATTAGTAAAATTAAACGGAAGACCTTTTAAAATAAATGTCATTCAAGTATATGCCCCAACAAGTGAATGCAGTGAAGAAAGCATAGAGGAATTTTATAATGACATGGAGTCTTCTTTGAAGAACTGCAAAAAATCAGAAATAAATATCATAATGGGTGATTTCAACGCAAAAATAGGACAGCAAGGCGATGGATGCAGTGTAGGCAACCATGGTTTAGGAGAGAGAAATGAAAGAGGATACAGACTTGTAGAATGGGCAAAAGAACAAGAAATGGTTGTAGGAAACACCTGGTTTAAACAGCATCCTAGAAGATTATGGACATGGAGGAGTCCAGACAGCAGGATTAAAAACCAGATAGATTACATCCTGATTAGCAAAAGGTTTCGAAATGCGTTAACAGTCGTAAAAACAGTTCCAAATGCAGACTGTTACAGTGATCACAGATTAATTACAGGCACATTGAGGGTAAAGTTAAAGAAAGTCAAGTATACAGCAGGAAACCCTAAATATGACTTGTGCAAATTGAAAACATGACAAAGAAATACAAGATAATTTTAACATAGAAGTAAAGAACAAATTTGATATATTGTCTGATCTAGAGATCCTATTTCAAGATGTAGATGGTCAGTGGGAAATGATGAAGAATTCAATCAGTTGTGCAGCAGAAAAAACTATTCCAAAAGTAAAGAAAGTGGGCAGTAAGACATGGATGACTGAAGAAATTTTACAACTAATGGAAACAAGAAGACAGAACAAAAATAATCCTGCCAAATATGAAGAAATTCACAGAAAAGTGAGAACCTTATGTAAGAAAGCAAAAGAAACATGGCTTGAGAAAAATTGCAGAGAAATTGAAAAACAACACAACAGTAACAATGCGAAACTAATGCACAAAAGAATTCAGGAGCTTACTAATCAAAGAACACGTACATCAGCAGGCTGCCTAAAGACAAAAGATGGAAGAGTCATAATAGAAAAAGATCAGATCTTACATGTATGGTCAGATTACGTGAAAAATCTGTATGACGATAACAAAGACGAACAGTATAATGTTCAAAATAATAATGAAGGACCAGCAATTTTGAAGATGGAGGTTCAGAATGCTCTTAACCATATGAAATCTGGCAAGACCCCCGGTTCAGACAGCATCACAACAGAAATGATTAATGCTTTAGAAGAATATGGAGTAGATAAAGTTACCAGTCTGCTTAATACAATATATGATACTGGAAATATACCTCAGGAGTTATGTAATTCTGTATTTATTGCAATCCCAAAGAAATCAGGAGCCTTGGAATGTGATCAACATCGAACAATTAGTATAATGAGTCACATCACGAAGATTTTGCTAAGAATTATCATGCAAAGAGTTAGGAGGAAAATACAACCTGAAATAGGAGAAGAACAATGTGGGTTTGTAGAAGGCAAGGGTACAGTAAATGCTGTGTATATACTGAGAACCATAATCGAACGTTCTATAGAAGTAAACAAAGATCTACACCTTTGCTTTATTGACTACACAAAGGCTTTTGATAAAGTGAGACATGTCAACATGATAAGGATGCTTGAAGATCTACAAATTGATGGAAAAGATCTTAGACTTGTAAAAAACATATATTGGAAACAACAAGCTGCCATAAGAGTTGATAATGAAGTAAGCCAATATCAACCTATTAAGAGAGGTGTGAGACAGGGATGTGTAATGTCTCCAGATCTGTTTTCCCTGTACAGTGAACGTATTTTCAGAAATATTGAAGATATGGAAGGAATCAACATTGGGGGACGATGCATCAATAACATTAGATATGCAGATGATACAGTCTTGATTGCAGACAATGAACAGGACCTGCAAAATTTAGTAGATGCGATTGTTACACACAGTGAACAACTAGGGTTAGAATTAAATTGTAAAAAGACACAGATTATGGTCGTCACTAGGAAGAACGAAATACCACAATGTAATATACAAGTAAATGGGAATATTCTTCAACAAGTGAATAGGTACAATTATCTCGGAACAGTAATAACATCTGATGGAAGATGCCTTGAAGAGATTAGAACAAGAATCGCCATGGCAAAAGTAGCCTTTAGCAAGATGAAAAACATACTGACCAATAAAAAGATGTCAATTGAAACGAGAAAAAGAGTGTTGAGATGCTACATAGAACCTGTACTTTTATATGGATGTGAAGCGTGGACAATGAGCAGTCAGGCTGAAAAACATCTGATGGCTGTAGAGATGTGGTTTCTGAGGAAAATGCAAAGAACACCATGGACAGCCAGAAAGACCAATGAACAAGTTCTTCAAGAAACAAATGAAGATTATAAATTGATTAGAGAAATTAGACGTAGACAGTCAAAATTTTTTGGGCATGTTATGAGAAGAAATGGATTGGAGAACTTGGTGACGACTGGTAAGATCGAGGGGAACAGACCAAGGGGAAGACGTAGAAGCAAGTACCTGGATGGCTTGGCCTTGTGGCATGGTCGAGACAGAAACACGGAGCTGATCCACGACTCTGGTGATCGAGTGAGATGGCAGAACATGACCGCCCACGCTTACCGGCATGGCACATGATGGATGGATGGCAGTGTTTGAAAATATTGCCGGTCCAAGTTTTGTATTTACCTAATAGTGGCATGTAGTGACCATACAGAGGGTGAATATAAAACTTGGACCGGCAATATTTTCAAACACTGCACAGTCATTAAAAATACACCCTTTATATCACCAAATGTCACCTCCCATTTGAACAGAAGGATGATATATCGCCATACTAGGGTCATTACGTTATTTGTTTCGTTTTGTGGTATCTTCCATAATTTCAATGCCCAGTGAAATGGAAATTTACATTATAATACATGTTCATTTGGCTGTGTACCATGTTTGGTTCAACTTACTTTTTGTTTCGCACTGAATCAGTTAAGAAACCTAAGTCCTTCGACATATTACAGTGAATAACATAATACCACAAGAGACATCCTAGATAGCCAGACATCAGAATTAATAAATAAAAAATATACAATTGGTAAAAGATGTTACAAAAACATGGCATCATGATACAAATTTCTGAGTTATTGTTTTAACATTCTCTTCTTTGTTGTACAGTATCAATTCAGCCATATCAGATTATTCAGCCCTAACACTGATATGAAGGTGTCTTTAACATATCACTTTAAAATAAATGTAGCTGTGTGGCTGTCTGTAAACTCATTATTTGTAAATTCATGTGTTACTGCCTTCCCAGTAATATCTAATATATCAGGGTAAATAAACAAATAAAAACTCCCTTCTGGACATAAATTGTTCAGGAAGACATGTACACATGTGAATGAAGTATCACAAAATATAACAGGATAGTGAAAAAGAGACATAATTTTAAACATCAGAACCTTTCATCCAAACTGTGCATGAAGGACAATAAAGGTATATTAAGTAAGCAAAGGATCCTTTTACCTGCTTTAGGGTCCACTAGGAGGCATATGGTGCTAGTAGCAACCAAATACTTTTATAATGGAAATTAAAAACGGTTTGGTACATGTAACACCTATGACAAAGTGAGCGACAATAAACACAGACTGTTTATTAACTCTCATTTTTTTCACAGGTGTCTCACATATCTATCTGTTTTTATTTCTGATTGTTATATCCTGCTGCAGCCATTACTCCACATACTTCTTTCATTGACCAATCAGCACTCAGTAAGTGATGTGGTCAGTACCATGCCAGTCACCTTTACTTCCCAAGACATTTCCTGGTACATAATTCATTCATTCATTCATTCATTCATTCATTCAGTAACATGTCCTTTGCAGAACCTCATTCTCATAACAACCTTACAGAAAGCTTCTCAATCATAAGCAAGATGTCCCACGTCCTGCACCCATCTTGAGATCATCCGCTACATCCTGCACCCATCTTCTCTTTGGCCTTCCTCTTCCTCTCTTCCCAGGCATATGCCCCTCAATTATTGTTCTCTCAAAACTTTCAGGATGTTTCAAGTGACCAAAATATTTTGATTTTCTTTGTGTTATCGTCTGTAGTAGCCAACCTTCTTCTTGAAGTTTGAATGCATTTGTTCTGTTCTTTATCCAAGATATTCTTAGAACTCGTCTATAACATTTATATTCAAGGGCATTTATGCCCTGTTCAGCTTGTTTAGTAAGTGTCCAGGTCTCACAGGCGTATGCCATTTAATGCTGGACCAAAATAGGAGACCAGGCCAATTTTAAAAATCTGTCTTGATGTAGGTTCAAACCCATGAGCAGTTGACCAGCAGGTAAGCATCTAGCCACTGCACTATTGCAGCTCCCATTGGTACAAGTACAAGGTACAAGTATAAAGACAAGTACAAGGTACAAGTATAAAGACAAGGTACAAGTATAAAGACAAGTACAAGGTACAAGTATAAAGACAAGTACAAGGTACAAGTATAAAGACAAGTACAAGGTACAAGTATAAAGACACGGTACAAGTATAAAGACAAGTACAAGGTACAAGTATAAAGACAAGTACACGGTACAAGTATAAAGACAAGTACAAGGTACAAGTATAAAGACAAGTACAAGGTACAAGTATAAAGACAAGGTACAAGTATAAAGACAAGGTACAAGTATAAAGACAAGGTACAAGTATAAAGACAAGAACAAGGTACAAGTATAAAGACAAGGTACAAGTATAAAGACAAGTACAAGGTACAAGTATAAAGACAAGTACAAGGTACAAGTATAAAGACAAGGTACAAGTATAAAGACAAGGTACAAGTATAAAGACAAGGTACAAGTATAAAGACAAGTACAAGGTACAAGTATAAAGACAAGTACAAGGTACAAGTATAAAGACAAGTACAAGGTACAAGTATAAAGACAAGTACAAGGTACAAGTATAAAGACAAGTACAAGGTACAAGTATAAAGACAAGGTACAAGTATAAAGACACATACAAGGTACAAGCATAAAGACAAATAAAAGGTACAAGCATAAAGACAAATAAAAGGTACAAGCATACAGACAAATAAAAGTTACAAGTATAAAGACAAATACAAGGTGCAAGTATAAAGAACAATAAAGATACAACTACTGCACTTTAGACTAGCAATTATTACTGAGAACAGAATTATTTAATAGTTGTGATAAAAGCAATGATCACATTAGTCATCAAGCATAAAGTAATGATAGTTGGACTGAACATGAAATAAGGAGACAGAATGTTGTTGTCTGTTAAGGTAATATCCTATATGACTCTCTGATTATATTTGGAATATTTAGTGTCTATTGTTATTTCAGATAGTGCCCTATTTATTGGTTTATTGATTTACTGATGTTTTTCAGCCATTAGACTCATGTCTTCATATATGTTAGTGTGTTGAAATCCTATTCAAAGAAGCAATATTTTAATGCTACAAGTATTTATCAGCTCTCAAAGAAGTAAATGAAAGAATCAAATTTAAAAATGACACTAGACAATAAAAATGCTGAAAATTAGAGGCACAGTAGGATTTCTACTTGCCACTTTCAAATGACAACAGCTCCTTGCTAGTGGATCAGTGTGTAATTAATTATGTGTGAAGTATGTTTTTTCTTCAGCAAGACATTGTCATAGAAGTGCCTAGTTGATTCAGCAAGATGCTGTAATGGAAGTGTCTCGTTGATCGTGTGTGAAGTATTTTTATATCTTCAGGAAGATGTTGTCATTGTTTGTGAAGTATTCTTGTATTTTAAGCAAGATGCTGTCATTGTGTGTGAAGTATTCTTATATCTTCAGGAAGATGCTGTCATTGTGTGTGAAGTATCTGTGTATCTTCAGCAAGATGCTGTCATTGTGTGTGAAGTTTCTGTGTATCTTCAGCAAGATGCTGTCATTGTGTGTGAAGGTGAAGTATTCTTATATCTCCAGCAAGATGCTGTCATTGTGTGTGAAGGTGAAGTATTCTTATATCTCCATCAAGATGCTGTCATTGTGTGTGAAGTATTTGTGTATCTTCAGCAAGATGCTGTCATTGTGTGTGAAGTATTTGTGTATCTTCAGCATGATGCTGTCATTGTGTGTGAAGGTGAAGTATTTGTGTATCTTCAGCAAGATGCTGTCATTGTGTGTGAAGTATTTGTGTATCTTCAGTAAGATGCTGTCATTATGTGTGAAGTATTCTTGTACCTCCAGCAAGATGATGTCATTGTGTGTGAAGTATTCTTGTATCTCCAACAAGATGCTGTCATTGTGTGTGAAGTATTCTTGTATGTCCAACAAGATGCTGTCATTGTGTGTGAAGTATTCTTGTATCTCCAGCAAGATGCTGTCATTATGTGTGAAGTATTTGTGTATCTTCAGTAAGATGCTGTCATTATGTGTGAAGTATTTGTGTATCTTCAGTAAGATGCTGTTATTATGTGTGAAGTATTTGTGTATCTTCAGTAAGATGCTGTCATTATGTGTGAAGTATTTGTGAATCTTCAGTAAGATGCTGTCATTGTGTGTGAAGTATTTGTGTATCTTCAGTAAGAAGCTGTCATTATGTATGAAGTATTCTTGTACCTCCAGCAAGATGATGTCATTGTGTGTGAAGTATTCTTGTATCTCCAGCAAGATGCTGTCATTGTGTGTGAAGGTGAAGTATGTGTGTATCTTCAGTAAGAAGCTGTCATTATGTATGAAGTATTCTTGTACCTCCAGCAAGATGATGTCATTGTGTGTGAAGTATTCTTGTATCTCCAGCAAGATGCTGTCATTGTGTGTGAAGGTGAAGTATTTGTGTATCTTCAGCAAGATGCTGTCATTGTGTGTGAAGTATTTGTGTATCTTCAGTAAGATGCTGTCATTGTGTGTGAAGTATTCTTGTATCTCCAGCAAGATGCTGTCATTATGTGTGAAGTATTCATGTATCTCCAACAAGATGCTGTCATTGTGTGTGAAGTATTCTTGTATCTCCAGCAAGATGCTGTCATTGTCTGTGAAGGTGAAGTATTCTTGTATCTCCAGCAAGATGCTGTCATTGTGTGTGAAGTATTCTTGTATCTCCAGCAAGATACTGTCATTGTGTGTGAAGAATACTTGTATCTCCAGCAAGATGCTGTCATTGTGTGTGAAGTATTCTTGTATCTCCAACAAGATACTGTCATTGTGTGCGAAGAATTCTTGTATCTCCAGCAAGATGCTGTCGTGTAAGAGCCTTATCTGTCATGTGTGAAGTATGACTGTTTCTTTAGCAAGATGCTGTCATGGAAGTGTCTAGTTTATTTTGTGTGAAGTATGTTGGTTCTTCAGCAAGATGCTGTCATGAAAGTATCTCGTTGATCGTGTGTGAAATATTCTTGTATCTTCAGCAAGACGTTGTCATTGTGTGTGAAGTATTTTTTTATCTTCAGCAATATGCTGTCATGGAAGTGTCTAGTTGATTGTGTGTGAAATATGTTGTTTCTTCAACAATATGCAGTCATGGAAGTGTCCAGTTGATTTTGTGTGAAATATGTTGTTTCTTCAGCAAGATGCAGTCATGGAAGTGTCTAGTCTGTCATGTGTGAAATATGTTGTTTCTTCAACAATATGCATTCATGGAAGTGTCTAAGTTGATTTTGTGTGAAATATGTTGTTTCTTCAACAATATGCATTCATGGAAGTGTCTAGTTGATTGTGTGTGAAATATGTTGTTTCTTCAACAATATGCATTCATGGAAGTGTCTAGTTGATTTTGTGTGAAATATGTTGTTTCTTCAACAATATGCAGTCATGGAAGTGTCCAGTTGATTTTGTGTGAAATATGTTGTTTCTTCAACAATATGCATTCATGGAAGTGTCTAGTTGATTTTGTGTGAAATATGTTGTTTCTTCAACAATATGCATTCATGGAAGTGTCTAGTCTGTCATGTGTGAAGTATGACTATTCCTTTAGCAACAGGCTGTCATGGATCTGTGTCTAGTTGATCGTGTTAAGGACATTTTATCTTCAGCAAGACATTGTCATCACTGGAGGAAGCAGGTTCAAACCCTGGTGTGTCTATAGTTTTCCACTCTTATACTTTCTCAAGATTATTCTAATATCTACTTTTTCTTTTCACTTCTGTGGACATCAACCAATACTTGGAAATGTATTTTTCATATGATGGTTTTATATAACTGGAATGTGACCCTGCTGCCTCCAAATGTCAAACAGATTGCTTATGGTACAGTGCTCAACTGACTGTGTGTAACGTATGCTTGATTCTTAGGCTATACACTGTGTGAAGGATACTTAATTTTTAGCTAGATGCTGTCAAGGGAGTGTCTAGTTGATCAAGTGTGAAGGATACTTTATTTTCAGCAAGATGTTGTCATCACTGAAAGAGGCAGGTTTAAATCCTGGCTTGTCTAGTTTTCAACTTTTATATTTCTTAAGTGTCTTCTATCCTCTCTACTTCTTTCCATTAATCTCTGAGTATCAATCCAATACTTACAAATTTACTTCTTTTCTCATGAATTTATAAAATACTGCACTCTCAAATACTTGGTTCCTCAGGAACTTCCTGTAGTTCAGTTCCAAGGCCAGAATAAGCCTCAATTGTGGGCGTATCCATGGAATCCTCCTCTTCTGAAATCTCGTCACTGGACATCTTCAGCCTGTTGTTGGCAGCAATAATCTCTGTGCCTTCATTGTGGATTTCCTTATGGGCTGCCAGGAGGAATCTACGTTGATTTCGTCGTACTGTAAACACATTTCAAAGGACATTATATATTGTGGTGTTTGTGGGAAAACTATATAGACATGTACATGACCAATTCCTTGAACTCTTATGTTCCAAAAGGATTTGCACAGAATGTCAGGGGAAGATAACCACTACAAAAAAGTCAAAAGTGCATAACTTTCAAAGAGGCTCAATACACAGAGGTGAGTTGAGTTAAGCTAAGAACTGACATCAATGCACTCAGGACATTCCCATATGCGCCCCATCCCCTTGTTCAACAGTCAGCAAAGAGTCACACTACTAATCGTTCCCACCGCTATTTGACTGAAAGTTCTCCCGGCCTTCCCTCTCAGTTTTGAGATTCTACCAGAACCCCTGCCAATTTCCCACAATCTGATCCTTTCCACATACGAGTTCTCAATCTGTTCCTCCACCTTCTCCACCTGGTCCCTCAGGCACATGACCACCTCTCCCTTGCCCATAAGTAATCTACCACCAAGAGGTGCATTTCCCTGCCAGCCTATCAGCCTGTTCATTCCCCCCACACTCTTGCATGGCCAGGGCAAAAACATCCATACAATTCTCACAATCTATGACCTCTGAAGTGAAGTGAGTCATTCCACACAAAACATTCACACAGTAAGTGGCCACAGGTGAGCCAGGTTTCAGTGGTATGCTTTGACAAAATGTAAGATAAATACATTATGTCATCACTGAGATTTACTGGAAAGAGTTTAAGGTGTGAAGATTCATCCATTATGTGAGCAGCTTCATTCCTTGGCCACCTACATGTTGCCTCTAATGACAAGTGACAAATTCATGTAACCATTTGCAGCATTTCAGAAAATTAAAAGATGCTCTCACTTAATGTCAGAAAGAGAATATTGAAATGTTATATCATACATTTCTGCTGTATGGCAGTGTATTTTGGAATGTGAGTTGACAAATTAGAAAGAGCATGGAAGCAATGGAAATGTGGTTTCTGAGATTAATGTTGTGAATACCTTGGACTGCCAGAGTCAATAACAACAATTGTCTGCAAAAGGCTAATGAAAATAGAGCATTATATTCTTCAACAGGCACCTTCCTGTCTTGACAGACCATAGTTTGTTACATTGTGCTTCAAAAAAGCATAATAACTACAATTCATGGCAGTAGCAAGTGTGACTGATCAAACCAATTCACGCTGTACATGTTCATCCACAATGGATGCATGTGAACACATGGTCATTTCCACCATCACGCACCATCTGACATCACACCCTCTTTGTCTTTATTCCATTTATGATCTTTGCCCTCATTGCAACATGATCAGTGGCAACTTGCTCCTAAGCAATTTCAATGCCTGTATCAATCATGTTCCGCTTACACACATCTTTGTATTGTAGTAGAGGCTGACCCTGAGATCTATCACCCATCTGTAATTCACCAAAACAGATATCCTTTGGTATTCTACCATCATCCATTCTCCTAATGCTTCCTATCCATCTAAGTCTATGAAGAAGCCGTCACACTACCTGATCTTTCCAATCCTTCAGTACTTGTGATTTTGTCTTGCCACTTAACACCAAGTATTCTTTGCAGACACCACATATGAAAGCTGTTTAAACGTTTCTCTTGCTTTGAGTAAGTTTACCAGGCTTAAATGCCATAAAGAAGAGTATTAAGGACACAGGCTTGATAGACCAGGTCTTTTGTTTTGGTTTTAAGTTTTTGAGTGAGTTGACCAGGCTTAAATGCCATAAAGAAAAGTATTAAGGACACAGGCTTCATAGACCAGGTCTTTTGTTTTGGCAGTAAGCTTCCTGTTCTCCCACTCTTTTTGTTAACCTGTTTATTGTTGTTGCTGCCTTACCAATCCTAATGTTGATTTCCTGATCTAGCGATAATTTACTGTTTACTTCGGACCCTGGATATGTTAGGGATGGCGTTATACCTCTCTATAACCAAGACACCACAAACTGCCAAAGAAATGCTCAGGATGACTGCAACATCCTGTAAATGATATGTAACTAACTTTAACTTAACCCAATTGTTTAAGCTTTCCAAATACATCTTTGTCTATCTTTTTTGCTCTTGCCTTGTATTTTTCCCACATACGGCTAATTTATTCATTCAATCTTTTTTGTTGATATGTTCCGTAAATTGTATTTGATTTCACCTTATGGTTAAGATGAGTAATTTTCTCAATACAGCTCTCAATACCATCGAGAGTCTCTGTGGTAAAGTGATTAAGCTGCTTGCCTTGTCCTCCAATAGTTATGGGTTAATTTCCAAACTTTGTCATTTGGTCCATGGGTGCAATTTTCCCAGAAACTACTGGGGGTCGTCGCTGGAGCGACACTTTCAGCATGTTGCTCTGCAGAAAGAGGCCAAGCCATATGGGATAAAACCCATTGCAATGAAGTCAGTCATCTTGCCTTTAAACCTGTTCATGATGTTCTCAACATTTTTTACACACCACATTTTGATAACATTAGGGAGTTTCTGAGTTTGATAACATTAGGGAGTTTCTGAGTTTGATAACATTAAGGAGTTTCTGAGTTTGATAACATTAGGGAGTTTCTGAGTTTGATAACATTAGGGAGTTTCTGAGTTTGATAACATTAAGGAGTTATGAGATTTGATCATTTAGAGAGTTTATGAGTTTTGATAACATTGGGAAGTTTCTGAGTTTTGATAACATTAGAAAACGTTTTAGTTTTGTTAACATTATGGTATATATGAGGGGTGTCCATTTGAAATCTGTTCGTGCCACACCACGCGTAATTGCGTACGTTGAACAAGATCATGTCATAATCATGTGATAAGTACTGACCAATGAATAAAAGAGTACGTGCTTATCGTCCCATGATGCTTAGATTCTGTTTCTGACCATTGAGAAAATGGCCGGGTTGATCCAAAATCCATCCAAAGAAGCTCAAAGAGCGGTGATTCAGTTTCTTTCATTTGAAGGATATTGACCAGTGGAAATTCATCAAAGAATACAGGCAGCGTACAGTAACAATTGTGTGTCGAAGATAACAGTGACAGACTAGGCATGAATGTTTCAGAAAGGACGTCAGTTCACGACAGATCTTCGACGGCTGGGTCAAGCGCATATTGTTGCAACAGAAAAAACCATCGCCAAATTGATGCAGCTGTACAGATGAACCATTGTCATAGCATACGTTTGCTAGCAAAAGAATTTGATGTGTCAATTGGGACAATTAAAAGGTCATAAGAAACTGCAATATCAGAAGGTGTGTTCACAGTGGGTACCACGGATGTTGACCGACCACCAAAAAGAGGACGCATGGGATGGTGTTTGAACCACTTGCTGCGTTACAGAGTGGAGGGTGATGCATTTCTCTTCCACATAGTTTGCTGTTGCTTTCTGAACGAGTGGCACTCATACCATTTTATAAACATCAACGCAAGGCAACCTGCTGCCAAATTACCCAAAGCTATTTTTCCATGCGATAAATGGGATTACAAACTGCATCCATAACCCCTTTGCCACAGAACCGGCTCAGTTGGGTAATCCATAATAATTACAGCAACATGTGTGTTGAATAAATTCAGTTTGAAGGATTTATCTAATTATTTTAGTTTATATTGTGTGATTTCTGCAGTATGTACCTGACGAGATGTAGCAACATATGCCTGGTAATAAATCGTGAAATCTATTGTTTGGATCTTCATTATTCAAATTAAAGCAACATCAAAAATATTAGATGACAGAGAGAATTGAAATGAAGTCATGATCAGTGACGTCTGCTACAGGCCAGGTGTCTAAGGAAGAATGTGTAAATCTCTCATGCAGATGAGAACTTTAAGAGAAGGTCAACCAGAGAGACGAATGGAGACGGCTTGTATCTGCAGCAAAGAACCTCAATGGCTCGGAATGCTGAAGAAGAAGAAGAAGATGAGAACTTTAATAACATTATATGTATAAATATAACCACTGACAATACGATCTATTTTGAAGGCTGCAAATATTATCATTATAAATACGAGGGTGAGTCAATAAGTAAGTGACAGAGTTCTGTGGGATGGCAAGTAAATGTAGTTGGTGTTTTCTACAGGTGTCATTAGATGACAGCAACATCGAACTCTATATTCCCATTCGTCATGTGGCGCGAGGCGTCTCATGCGCATGTGCAGTGCATAAAATAAATGGTGACTGTACTTATGGAGTGTACAACCAAAGAGCAACGTACTGTTGCGCGTTTTTTGTGGGCGAAAGGACTGCCTGCAAAGGACATTCATAAAGACATGCTTCCTGTTTATGCTGACAAATGTTTGTCCCTAAAGTGGTGCATAGCTAGGTAGAAAAATTTTCTCAAGGACGCTCTAAACTTGTTGATGAAATCCAATCTGGTCGTCCTTTTGAGATTGCAACAGAAGCATCTGTGCAGCGGGTGGAAGAGATGATTATAGGTGACAGGCGAGTAACGATAGACTCTGTAATATTTGCAATAGGGTGCTCACATGGTTCAGCATACAGCATAATGCTTGATCAATTGAAATTTCCAGGGCTGCTGACTAAAGGAGTGTTGCTTCTTCATGACAATGCCAGACCACATACGGCTCAATTAACTAAGGTGGGAAGTTCTGTAACATCCACCTTACAGCCCTGACTTAGTCCCTAGCGATTTCCACCTTTTTGGTCCACTGAAAACCCACCTTTTTGCTTTTTGACATTTTGCGAATGATGCCGAAGTTGAAAGTGAAGTGAAAACGTGGTTTAGAAAACAGAGCACACAGTTCTATGCAGCCGGTTTGGGAGGACTGATAAAACGATGGGATAAGTACATCAATGGTGATGGAAATTATGTTGAGAACTAAAGGGACAATGTATGTATAAAAATAAACTGGTTTCAAGTTGTTATCACATTTAGTTATTTTTCTAAAGCCATTTGTGATTTACCTATTGACTTCCCCTTGTAATTAACCACATCATCATCAAGTTCCCTGCCAGCTGGCGTAGGCGTTAAAGGCTCTCCACAGATCTCGGTCTTCAGTGTTCTGGATCAACTCTGCTGATGATATTACTCCATGCCACCGTCTCAATCCATCAAGCACATTTCTTTTGGTCTGCTATATAGGTAATGATTATTTCCTATCATTCAAATGGTATATTTTGGTAAGAAGAAAAAAGGACAAATAACAATGAAATTGAAAAGAAATACCTTTCTCTCTAACTGTTGCTTTCTTAGCTTCAGGAATGAGGAAACAGTGAACAAGGTCTGCAACAATTTCCTCCGATTCAAGTTTGTCACGTCTGTAAATTAAACACCATAAAAATTATACGTACATGTATTATATATGTGAATATCATCATCACCATCATCATCATTGATATGTGTAGTACTTTCTCTCCATAACAATATTTTCAAATTCCTTTCTATCATAAGCCAAATCACCTGTCTCTGTGGCTGTCATGTCTAAATTATCTATCACATCTTGAATCCATCTACGATGTGGTCTTTCTTTTCCCCACTTCTCAGGCCTGAAATAATTCATTTTCCACAAGTTCTATTAGTGTTTAATATTCAATTTTCTTCAGTACTTGAGTTCTTGCTGACAGATATATTTTTCTCTTTTCCATCCAATGAATTGTTAGTTTTCTTCTACATCTCTTAAAGTCAAAGATACAAATGTTCGTTTCATCTGCTGTGTTCAATGCCCAAGTTTCACACTTGTTGTTGCCACAGGAAATATTCAAGCTCTTAGCACTCTGACTTTTGTTGTTGTTCTTCTTCATTTGTCCAGAATGTTTGTTTTGGTTGTAATTGTGTTGTACCTGTTTACAGCAGAGCTGCGATATTTGCACCTTCGGCTGAAACATACGGCTTCTTCTAGCATTTTTTAACCAGGTAACCCTTCCCAGACTAATTGTTGTTCTATGTGTTTCAATACATAAAAGTGCACTATAATAGAACAAGCATGAATACAATTAAAGGAACTGCGGTATAGCTGTGGAAATGTAAACATCATAAAATAACGCTAAGTAATGCAGCTTTAAAGAACACAATTACTTACGGGAAACATTCCTTAACCATAATAGAAAGTGTCTTTCAAATTACAGTGACAGATGAAACAACATATTTAAGGATGCATGAATTTGGATTTAAGTGTGTGTCTGCCAGAAAGGACATACAAAATAAAGAAGATGACATGTTTATAATAAGAACGCTACTGGAATGAACAGCATCTACACCTTAGGACAATTGTGGCTACAGCTAAATAACTATGGTTGTGCTTTGATTTTTTTTTGGGGGGGCGCTTGCTTGCATTTAACTCAAGCGTAGTCCACACACTACTTCTAGTGGTTTTTTTGTTTGTTTGTTCGCATATCCTTTACAGGACATCGCTGTCAACATCAGCATCTTTCAGCTGATTGTTGATTTCTTGGCAGAATTATACTCAGTAGTTTGCCATTGCTTTCTGAGCGACCGGCTCACATACCCCATAAGTTACCAATGCGGAGAGAACTGCTACCAATTCTCACGCACGTCACATTACTCACAAGAGTATATGGGATTACAGAGAAAGTCATGTAACCCCTAGACCAGGTAGTGCTGGACTGAATTTTGAGTGTGGATTAGCTTTCCCTATAAACAGTGTCCTTCGCCATCAGGCGAACCCACTTCAACTTCAGAGGTACTTGTAATTATGTCACCAAGTCAAGGACAATAAGTCAACAGTTAAGTCCAAATGTCCAGTGTAGGGGTTGAACCCCTTACCTTGGCATCAGCACACCGGATGTTTAAAAACACATGTTCTTTTCTATTTGGCCATGGTGACCTACTGCTTTGATGTTAATTCTTAAATCAATCAATAATTCAGACTTATAAATCAATTGAACCATCTTTAAACCAATTCTGGGATTGAAAGCTGACAACATGATACCTTCAGAAGTAAAAAACTTGGTATTCTTCTTTGGCGAAAGGCGGTATATTTATTAGTATAGATCATCATCGTCACAATCATCCACTTTTGCTGTCAAACTTCACGGGCAGGAATAATTGGCGCTTCAGCACCCGATGGACGGCACTGGATAGTGTCATTCCATGTGATTGTGCAATGTCTTTGATATTGTCAATCCATTTTCTTCTAGGGTGTCCTCTTGCTCTCGTAGCAGATCTTCTTTGATGTAGGGACAGTGCTGGTAGTTGTTGGTGTTGCATTCTATCAAGATGGTCAAACCATTTGATTTTCTGTCTGTTAATATATGTGGCACAAGGTGTTGAGTATTGTGGCACAAGGTGTTGAGTATTGTGGCACAAGGTGTTGAGTATTGTGACACAAGGTATTGAGTATTGTAGCACAAGGTGATGAGTATAGATGATGAGTAAATGGTCTTACCTTTCCTCCACTTCATATGCCAAATTATTGATGACTTCTGCTTGAGCTTCAATCTCTTTCCTAGTCTGCTCGTCAGCAGTGCTATCAATGGCGCCAGCAATGATGCTCTCCAGATATGTGTCCACAGTCATCTGATGGGTCTTGACCACCTGCAGTTCAAAATATGCAGCTTAGTTATCTGCTAGTTCATTAGCAGCTAAAAAACATTTGGTAAATAAATCCTCATTTACCTGCGTGTTACCAGGTCTCATAAAGGAAGCAATGAATAGTAACACTATAACCTACTACACTTGTCACAAGAAGTAACCATGGAGGGTTGGTGTGAGGTTGGCTACCTCATGAGAAAAGTTTAGCTGCACAATCCAACCAATCGTGAACAAGTATACAAAGGGCTTGGTGTAAGATGGTTGAGGGTCTGTATTTCATCTGACGAAGAACAAGAACAAGAAGAAGAAGAAGAAGAAGAAGAAGAAGAAGAAGAAGAAGAAGAAGAAGAAGAAGAAGAAGAAGAAGAAGAAGAAGAAGAAGAAGAAGAAGAAGAAGAAGAACAACAACAACAACAACAACAACAACAACAACAACAACAACAACAACAACAACAACAACAACAACAAAAAGAAGAACAAGATGAAGAAGATGAAGTAGAATATTTCACTATGATCAGGTGGAGCTGCAGCGGCATAGCGGTTTTAATTCATCACCAGTTCCAAACTGATCAAGTTGTACTAGAGTTAACTCAATTTGATGGGGTTCAACAATATCAACAGCAACATAAACAACAACATCAACAACATTAACATTTCATTTGTTTGTCCATTTAAACTAATTGTGGAATTGATTATGTCAAGTCCAGGTATTTTTTTTTTATTATAGCGTGTACCAAACATGGTATATGATTAGCCTAGTCACCTTTATTCAAACTCTTTTGGCACACACCAGAAGCAATGTTACAGATGTGTTAATGAAAATATATAAACAAACAAGCTAGTAGCTTTTGCAAAATGTTCCCATTTGACTCTTATGCCAAATATTGCTGATCAATTCCTTCTTTGTATATAACAATTTTCTTTGTTTCATGGTCTCTTAATTCAGAAAGTTTTCATTGCAAATTTAACTCAGGAATTTAATGACAAGTTGTACTGTAAAAAAGCAGAGTCATCATCATCAAGTGCCCTGCCAGCTGGCGTAGGCGTTCATGGCTCTCCACAGATCTCGGTCTTTGGTGTTCTGGATCAATTCTGCTGATGATATTCCTCCATGCCACCGTCTCAATCCATCATTTCTCTTGGTTGGCCTCTTCCTCTCTTCCCCTCGATCTTTCCAGTCGTCACGATGTTCTCCAATGCCTCTCTTCTCATCACATGACCAAAGGCAGCTGTTTGTCTCTTTCTTATTGTTGTATATAGTGTTCTAGTTCTGTTAGCCTGTTTCAGGCAGTCGTTGTTAGTTACTATGGCAGTCCAAGGAATTCGCAACATTCGTTTCAGGAACCACATCTCAGTTTCTTCCAAGTTCTTCCTAATTGTTTATTTACATTCAAGATTCACTGCCATACAGCAATACAGGTTCTATACAGCACTTCAGCACTCTCTTTCTTACATTCAATGATAGTGACTTAACAAATGCAGTAGGTAATACATAATGTCATTTTCATGTTACAAATACCAATTAATGTTATATCAGCTTCTTCTTTCGCCTATTATCCTCAACTGTGGGACAGGACCACAACCAACTCATTACATGTCATACTATCCTTATCTGTCTCATGCAGTTCTGTCCATATCCTCCACATATCATTCATTTCTGTCTCTTCTTCTCTTATCCATGTGATTTTAGGCCTTCCTGTATTTTGATTACAGATAAAAGACATTCTACAAGAAGCAAGTGAAAACCAGTAAACTAATTAGAGAAATTCGACGGAGACAGTCAAAATGTTTTTAGCACGTTATGAGAAGAAATAAACTGGAGAACTTGGTTAAAACTGGCATGATTGAGGGGTAAAGAACAAGGGGAAGGCAGAGAAGTAAATACTTGGATGGCTTGGCCACATGGTATGGTAAAGACAAGAACATGGAAGCTGATCCACTGACTCTAGGTGATAGTATGAGATGGCGAAACATGACCGTCCATGCGGTGAGAAGAGAGATGAATATTCTAGGTTTGGTGCTAAATTAATTTTCTTTTGAAGTCCACAAATTTCCTAGTTATATAAAATTCTGTAACATTCTGCAGAAGAATTTAGCCACAAAAGCCAACCTACCATGGACAAATCTAAAGATAAAGAAAAGCAAATACACCAAGTCAAACATGAGGAAAAGAGGCTCTTCTAAATCGATATATGATGCAATGTGGAGAAAGCCACAAGGAGTTGGGATTGCATATATTCTTCCTTATACTCAGGAACATTTATAGAACTGGTACCTGGAATGTATGTGTGCTTACCTGCTTGAAAATCTCATCTTCCTCTCTCCGTCTCCGAATCTCCCATTGTCGCCTCCCACTTTCTTCTGCTTCTCTTATTCTTCTATGCCTCTCAGCCAGCATTGTGAAAGCATGAATTCTCCGCTCCTCTTGAATTCGTAATCAGTTCTTTGGACAGAAAATCAAACATCTCCCCAAGACTCTTGCTTTCAAGTTCAGCCAGGGACTCATCAACAAGTGATTCCTTGGGGATTAAAAAAAAAAGTGATTGAAAGTTAGAAAAACATCAAAAGATTCTTTCAGGCACAAAAGTTATCCATCAGCAGGCAATTTCATTAGGTAAAAAGTTATCCAAAGTTTGATCGCATTATCCAAAATTACAAACTCATCACCAAGTAATTGCCTTCAAGTTGAAAACTTATCCAAACTCAGGGACTGATCAGGGGGTATTCAAGGCAAAGAAGATAAGTTTCCAGCTAGAAAAGTTATTGAAAATTAAGAACTAATCACTAAATGGAGCACTGAGATCAAATAAACACCAAATGTATAAGCTGATAAAAAGAATGAGAAAATTAAGAAAAAAACATTAAGAAAATAAAATAAATAACTAATATATCCTCCTTCTTGTTGTATGATAACATCAATCAAGTTTACAGTGTCAGATGGTTTTGTGTTCTCATGATGTAGATATAGTTACTCTACACAGTAAACAACTCGGGTTAGAATTACGAGGGCTATTCCAAAATCACCTTCTGATTTGCTGGTAAAACAATATTAGAAATGCACATCTATTATGTTAAATCTTAGATGCCATCTGACGTAGCATCTGATATGATAGTTCTCCTTCTTAATCTTCTTTGTTCATCCCCTACAGGGACATTTTTTCACAGCCCAGTTGTAACAGTTTATGATATTAAATTCTCTTATGAAGTTTACAGAATGCACATGGTTACCTCTTTATTCACTTGCTTAAAGTTTAGCACTGCCAGTTGCTGGTGGCGCCTAATTAAAAAAGTCGCTTAAAAGTCGACAGGGTCGACTTCATTGCACCGGGTTTTATCCCATATGGCTCAGTCTCTTTCCGCAGCACGGAAAGCGTCACACAAAGCACAAACTCCGTAGCTTTTAGTGACGACCCACAGGAGTCTCCGAAACATTTAACTCATAAACCGAAGGATGCGGCTCGGAATCGAACCCACAACCTTCGGAGCACGAGTCAAACGGCTTGACCACTTCGCCACAGAGACTCCCTAATTTAGGCGCCTAATTAGTTAATGATTAATGATGTGGGTTAACGGTCAGAGATGATATTGCCATGTTCCTGAGAGTTTTAACGGTCAGAGATGATATTGCCATGTTCCTGAGAGTTTTAACGGTCAGAGATGATATTGCCATGTTCCTGAGAGTTTTAACGGTCAGAGATGATATTGCCATGTTCCTGAGAGTTTTAACGGTCAGAGATGATATTGCCATGTTCCCGAGAGTTTTATCCTCAAAGATACAAACTATAGGACAAATAACTGTAAACAAACACAAATTAACAAACATATCTACCTTATGTGCATGGATTGACCGCTGCTTTTGCAGAGCAAGTGTAACCTGTTCTTCGTGTTCTTTCATGGCTTGCTCTCGTTCTTGGAGGGCATGGGTGGACCTGATTTCAGCAATAAGCTCTCTTCTCTTCTCCTTCCCTTCAAACATCTGGAAATCACAAATAGACAACAGAAGGTTCCATCTTTCACTTTGAACAGTACACTTCATAGAAAATCTGGACAAATTCAAGATTGAGTTGAGTTGAGTTGAGCTAAGAACTGACATCATTGCACTCAGGACATTCCCATACACGCTCCGTCCCCTTGTTCAACAGCCAGTGAAGAGTCACACTAGTAATCGTTCCCACTGCTATCTGATTGAAAGTTCTCCTGGTCTTCCCTCTCAGTTTTGAGATTCTACCAGAACCCCTGCCAATCCCCCAAAATCTCATCCTTTCCACATACGGGTTCTTAATCTGTTCCTCCACCTTCTCCACCTGGTCTCAAATTCAAGATGTCCATACAGGTGAGATCATGATCAATGAACTGCTCTATATACATGTACATGCAAATAATACAGTATTGACAGCTGAAAAAGAAAAAGATCTGCAACAACTGTTGATCATTGTAGTAATCAAGAGTGCAAATAAAGGACTTTCCCTTTCCTTTTCAATACAAAAACTTGACCACAATGGGTTAACCCCAGATTCTCAGCTGGGTATTCTTGTTTTTTGTCTGTTTTCTGTTGGTTTGTTTTTATTATTTGTGGATTTGTCTGTATTAAATCCAGATTCTCAACTAAGTATTCTTGTTTTTTGTCTGTGTGTGAATTCTGCAATAGGTACCTGATGAGATGCAGCGAAATATGCCGGGCAATAAATCATGCAATCTATTGTTAGTGTCTTCGTTATTCAAATTCAATACGGGAAAACATTATTTTGAATGGGGTGCTGCGTGGTCTTGAGGTATGGTGTCTGCCTCGAATGCTATAGGTCCTGGGTTCAAGCCCCGGTGATGACCGGGATTTTTTCTCGTGGACTTAATTTTTTAATTTAATTTTTTTTTAAATTATTTAATTTAAATTACTTATTTTAACTTATTTGCTGGTGTTGTGCCATAGATTCCTAATCACAGTTGGAGCACTGCTTTGCTGATCCAGCAGCTTCTGCTACTTGTCTTGTTCCAGAGGTATTGATGTTATCTTTCCTCTAGAGTAAACTAGACAGGCTGAGAGAGGGATCATGCTGCATGGGTCTCTACGGAGAGGTATAACTTTAACCCCATATGAGTTGTAGATATAAAGCCTTTATTTAAGCATAATGTAACAAACTATCGTCTGCCAAGATGGCCAGGTGCCAGTGCCATTGATTCTTAAAATATGAATAAAACTGGGTGGAACTGTGGTAAAGCTGTGAAAATGTAAACACTATAAAATGACACAAAGAATTATGACACATACAGGACGTTGCGGCGATTAGCCTTCATCAGCAAACAAACACATTCACAAACACAACATATAGTCAAGAAGATCTCCTGTGACTACATCAAAAGGTGACAACAGGACGAGAAGAACACAAGGATGAAAAAATTTAAGCAATGAAGAGAAAATGAGAATTGGAAAAAATGTTCATACTTACCTCATAATTCCGATCTGTGTGGGTTACACACAGATCATAATTGTGAGGTAAGTATGAACATTATTTTTGAATTGTAAGAAGTCTCAGATTATGGTCGTCACTGGGAAGAAGGAAATACCACAATGTAATATACAAGTAAATGGGCATATTCTTAAACAAGTGAATCGGTACAGTTATCTCAGAACAGTCATAACATCTGATGGGAGATGCCTTGAAGAAATTAGAACAAAAATTGCCATTGTGAAGGTAACCTTTTGCAAGATGAAAAACATACTGACCAATAAAAAGATACCAATTGAAACGAGAAAAACAGTGTTGAGGTGCTACATAGAACCTGTACTTCTGTATGGATGTGAAGCGTGGACAATGAGCTGAAAAATATCTGATGGCTGTGGAAATGTGGTTTCTGAGGAAAATGCAAAGAATACCATAGACAGACAAAACCAATGAACAAGTCCTTCAAGAATCAAATGAAGATTGTAAATGAGAAATGTAAGAGATGATATAAACAGAGAGCTATATGATGCCCTAAATATTGGTGGTCATGACATACCAGTGATTCGGTATGCTGATGATACATTAATGCTATCCATAACACAGACTGGTATAGAAAACCTAATAGCCTCAACTCAATTGAATAGTGAAAATCACAACTTATATCTTAACATAGCAAAAACAAAGATAATGCATACTGATGAAACCACTATGGAGAAAGAAATATACGTTAATGAGGAAAAATTGGAGGTGGTAGAAAATTTTGAATATCTTGGGACATTGATTACCAACAATGGTGACACAATGAAAGAAATTAAATGACGACTATCAATTGCTCTTCAAAGACTAAAACAACAGAATAAATTATGGAATGAGACAGACAGAACTACAAAAATTAGATCTTTAAGAGCATGCATCTTTTCCATTGCAACATACGCCTGTGAGACCTGGACACTTACTAAACAAGCTGAACAGCGCATAAATGCCTTTGAATATAAATGTTATAGACGAGTTCTAAGAATATCTTGGGTAAAGAAAAGAACAAATGCATCCATACTTCAAGCGCTGAGTACTGAAGAAGGTTGGCTATTAAAGACGATAAAACAAAGAAAATTGAAATATTTTGGTCACTTGAAACGTCATCAAAGTTTGGAGAGAACAATAATGTAGGGGTATATGCCTGGGAAGGGAGGAAGAGGAAGGCCAAAGAGAAGATGGGTGCAGGATGTGGCGGATGATCTCCAGATGGGTGTATCGGACGCTGGGACATCTTGCTTATGATCAAGAGGTTTTCTGGAAGGTTGTTATGGGAGTGAGGTTCTGCAAAGGACATGCTACTGAATGAATGAATGAATGAAATTGATTAGAGACATTAAACACAGACAGTCAAAGATTTTGGGCATGTTATGAGAAGAAATGAATTGGAGAACTTTGTGACAACTGGCAAGATCGAAGGGAACAGACCAAGGGGTAGACCAAAAAGTAAATACTTGGATGGCATGGCCACGTGGCATGGTCGAGACAGGAACACGGAGCTGATCCACAACTCTGGTGATCGAGCGAAATGGCAAAATATGACCACCCACGCTTATTGGCATGGGACATGATAGATAGATGGAACTTGTGTATAAGAGAAGAAGCAACTTACATTTAAGTGAAGAAATCACTTACATATAAGTAAGAAACAACTTACGTAACAGTGAGGATGCAACTTATGTATAAGAGAAGAAGCAACTTACATTTAAGTGAAAAAACCACTTACATATAAGTGAAGAAACAACTTACATATAAGTAAGAAACAACTTACATAATAGTGAGGAAGCAACTTATGTATAAGAGAAGAAATAACTTGTGTATAAGTGAAGAAACAACTTACATGTAAGTAAGAAACAACTTACATAATAGTGAGGAAGCAACTTATGTATAAGAGAAGAAATAACTTGTGTATAAGTGAAGAAACAACTTACATATAAGTGAAGAAACAACTTAGATATAGGTGAAAAAACAACTTACATTATTCTGTATAGCCCGGCCACGTATGACTTGTTGCAAAAAAATTACGGCCAAATGTTTGTTTTCCTCCGCCTAAAACAGCCAGGATGAAAAACCAAGAAAAAAAATGAGAATAATTTTGAAACAGAACTCATAAATAGGCAATTCATGGTAAAAAATCTTGCAATAGACATTAAATAGTAAATAACAATACAAGAAACACACATAAAGACTTAGAAAGAGGGTTTAAGCTTTCCATTAACGAAAATAAAATAGAATCCAAATGAAATAGGCATGAACAAAATTAATTCAATTATATATAATTAAAATAATGTAAAATAAAATTATAAAATAAACAAACACATAATAGTTTATAGAAAATTGTACCTGTTCTTTTTTTTTTTAAACAGACAGACAGATTTCAACTCACTTAATTAAATGAGACACATTTTTATACGGTTTTTTCACTTAGGCAAATTTTGTTGAATACCTTAAAATAATTTATTTGATAATTTTTTTTTGCTATGCTTTTTTAACTAATCAGGCTGAAAGAAAAATAAATTAAATGACTCTTCTACATGCCTTGAGGTGTACCAGCCCCATACTTTTATAAAACAAATCAGCACTCGATGTGAGATGTGGTCAGTATTACACCAGCAGCTTTTAGTTCCCGAGACACTTCCTGGTACCCATTCAAGGCCTCGCAGATTTGAAGGACAAGGTCAATTAAAATACTTGCCTATATGGGGATTCGAACACATGATAATGATGACTCAGACACGTGATGATGCTAGTCAATGGGCTGTGTGCAAGTCACTCTGTTACCACTGCACCTTAGAATGTATGACTGAATGAGCCAGCCTTATTTAATTTAAAATAGCTAAGAATTTGGCATGTAGACTGACTAAAATTAATTGAAAATATCTATCCATCCATCCTTCTAGAGAGGCTGATAGACAGACAAAATGGTAAAATTGTTAAACAGTTTCCAGGAAAACTGCCTAATATATGCATCTTTCCTGTTGTTGAGTTACGAACCCTGTCAATTGAATTGCTCACTCTCATACAACATGTAGAATGATGTATTGTTATGAATTTATCTCCATCCTGGCAAGCAAGCAGCAAGACTGTGGGTGCCCGAGGCCAATAAGGGAAATAGAGAATAGCAACACTGTAACCTAGCATACATGACATAAAAGGCAACTAAGGAGGGTTGGCCTGAGACTGGATACCTACTCCTGTAGAAAAATTTTACCGCAAAATCCAAACAATCCTAAACAGATCAATAAAGTGCAGAAGAAGATGAAGGAGAAGGAGGAAGAGGCAGGAAAGAGGAGGGGTGAGGACAGATAGGAGGGAATGAGGAGTAGGAGGAAGAAAAGAAGAAGAAGAAGGAAAAGGAGGAGGAGGAGGATGAGGCAGAGGAAAGATAAGTGGAAGAGGATGACAAAGAACAAGATTAAGGAAAAGGAGGAAGAGGATAGGTGAGGGAGGGGAGGAGGGGTGAGGAAGGAGTGAGGGAGGAGAGGAGAGAAGAGAAGGAGGAGTAGGAGGAAGAAGAAGACCGAGAAGAACAGAAGAAGAAGAAGGCAGAGGAGGAGGATGAAGAATAAAAAGAAAAAGAAGAAGAAGATGTAGCAGAAGAAGAAGAATTGCTTAGCTGTCATTTTACCAGTTCCACAGTTTAAGAGTAAAGGAACAAGTACGAAAAGGTAGGTTGCTGAGATAGAAATGAAGGAAGGAACTTATAAAAGGTAAGTTAGTGAGATAGAAATAAAAGAAGAAACTAGGAAAAGGTAAGTTAGTGAGTCTCCGCGGTGAAGTGATCAAGCCATCTGACTCGGGCTGTGAAGGTTGTGGTTCAATTCAGGCCACATCCTTTGGTTCAGGAGTGCAGTTTTTTTTAAAAGACTCCTGGGGGTCATCGCTGGAACTACAAAGTTTGTGCTTTGTGCAATGCTTTCGGCAGTTTGCTGCGGAAAGAGACTGAGCCATATGTCACCCGGTGCAATGAAGTCGACCATGTCGACTTTTAAGCGACTTTTTTTTTAGTTAGAGATAGACATAAAGAAAGAAACTTAGAAAAGTTAAGTTGGTGAGATAGAAAGACATAAAGAAAGAAACTTAGAATAGTTAAGTAGGTGAGATAGAAATAAAGGAAGAAATTATGAAAAGGTAGGCTGGTGCAATGGGAATTACAGGAAGAAACTAGGAAGTGGTGGATTGGTGAGATAGAAATAGAGGAAGAAACAATATAAAAGTGGGTTGGTATTTTTAAAAATAGGAAAATAACTGAGCTAAATAATTTACACACATGATGAGTTTATAGGTACAGAGAGAGTGAAGAAGTGAAATGTCCTTTATGTCTTGCCTGACATAAATAAACAGTTCAGTCTCAAAGAAACATGCAATAAATGTGAACAATTCCAAATCAAAGCAGCAAATAACACACAGCAAAACCAATACAAAACCAATAATGCCCTAAAATGTAACCAAATATAATTCTTTAACACAAATGAACAGGTAATATGTTTACCTCCAGCTCTATAATTTTGTTGGGGTACTGATCAAAGTAACATAAAAATTAATGTAATAAAGCTCAATGGAAAAATTAATTATTAGATTTGTAAAACTAAACAAGTTAAATGCATATCCTTTACAGGATGTAGCAGGTCAACTCTGGCATTTTTGGCTGTTTGTGAATCCTGGGCAAGTTTACATTCAGTAGTTTGCCATTGCTTTCTGAATGACCAGCACCCATACCTTTGTATGGAAACCAATGCAAGGCAGCCTGCTGCCAAATCCACAGCAGCTGTGTTTTCCAACACGGTATGCGGGATTATGATTTGTGTCTGTAACTCCTTTGCCACAGAGCCACCAAAAGTTAGTTGCATATCCTTTACAGGATGTGGCAGTCAACCCCAAAATTGTTTGGCTGTTTGTGATTTCTTGGCAAGTTTATGTTCAGCAGTTTGCCATTGATTTCAGAATTACCGAGACATGCCTTTGTATGGAAACCAACACCTCCAATTCGCCTCTAAGTATGTCTTGAACTCGGTATGTAAGATTACAAATTGCATTGGTAACCCCTTCACCACAGACCCGGCCATGTATGGTAGGTTTAACAAAATTTTCATGATGCTCAATCAACCCCAAGTAGACTTTCTAGGTAATGGTATGTTCAGCAGTTTTTATATTGCATTTTTAACCAGAAGTCAGTGTTGAAGTTCAACTTAATGCTGGTCTAGGGGTTGAACCACCTACTTCTCCAACAGCGCACTAGAAATGTAAGAGCGAACGCATTTATCCTTTCGACCACATCAACTTCTGTTAGTAGATTACAGTTTTATTTTTCTTTCAACATTGTCCAGTGCCTTGCCGGCTGGCGTGAGCGATCATGCCTCTCCACAGATTGCGATCTCTGACGTCATGGATCAATTTGTGTGTTGACTCCCTTCTGTGCCATGACACAAGACTGTTAATCTTTTCATGCTCTCTTTCTGCAAATATTTCTGGTTGTCACAAGATGTTCCAGTTTTTGTCTTCTCATAATGTGACCACAAAACAATGACTGCCTCTTTCTGATGTATATGATAAGTTGTCTTTGTGACTCAGCTTCCCTTAAAACATCCTGATTGCTCATTTTGGCTGTCCAATTAATTTTCAGCATTCTTCTATAAAGCCACATCTCCAAGGCTTCCAGGGATTTTTTTGCCTGTTTACTAATTGTCCAGGGTTTGCAACCATATGTTAAACCTGGTTCTATGTAACATGCGAGAACTCTTTTTCTAACTTTCAAGGAAAGTTCCATTCTTTGCTTTCCTTAAAGACCCTGTCAACACATGGGCAGGATGCTTTCTTATTCATCTGTATCTGTCCATGATTCACTTCCATACATCAGAACTGACTGTATAATGCTTAAGTACCCCCTTGGAATGTGGCCTGCAGCATTTTCACGTTTTGACTCCCGTGTCTCATATTATAACCAAACAAGACATCATACATTTTGGGCATATTTTCAGACAGGAAGGCAGCAGATATGTAGGCAGTCAAACATACAGACGTAAGATAGAATAATAGACAAACAGACAGACATAAGATAGAATAATAGACAAACAGACGTAACATTAAGACAGTTAGGCTGAAAGACAGATAGTAGACATAGAATAGACATATGGAAAGGCAAACAGACTGGCAGCAACAAACATATAGATAAAAAGGACAAAGACAGACAGACAGACGGATGGACGGACAGACAGACAGACAGACAGACAGACAGACAGACAGACAGACAGACAGACAGGCAGGCAGGCAGGCAGGCAGGCAGACATGCAGGTAAGCAGGTGAGCAGGCAGGCGTCAGACAGACAAGCAGGCAGACAGATGGGTAGACAGGCAAGAAGACATACGGTATCCAGGTGAGGGACATGCAGGCAGTCAGACAGACAGACAAGCAGGCCGACAGATGGGCCGATAGACAGGAAAGCAGATACAGAGACAGAATATTTCTATACAGACCCAGAAATAACTATTCATTAAATTAATAACAATACTCCTCACACGGCTGAACTTACATCTTCCAAGATATCCACTTCAGGCGTTGGTGGGCGAGGGATTGGCCGCTCTATTCTTTGCAAGAAACGCAGTCCTTTCATAGCCTCTGACAGCTTCCTGGCATCTTGTATTGCCTTCGCATATATTTGGATATATAATATTTATAAACATTTGGAAGTAATAATTCACACACATTTGGACGTATAATTTTTATAAACAATTGGAAGTAATAATTCACACACATTTGGAAGTATAACATTTATAAACATTTGGAAGTAATAATTCACACACATTTGGACATATAATTTTTATAAACATTTAGAAGTAATAATTCACATACATATTGAAGTATTATATTTATAAAACTTTGAAACGTATCATCTGTAAACATATGGAATTCATAAACATTTGAAAGTATAACATAGATAAATCTGTATCAACATTTAGAAATAATAATTTGTGCACATTTGTAAGTCATAATTTGCACACATTTGGATTAATATCATTTATAAACATTTGGAAATGATAATTTGAAAATAGCCATTTATGAATATAATTGGAAGCAATAATTCATATCTGCCGGCCTCCCTGGCCGAGGGGTTAGCAGCTTTCTCCACAACCCCGAATACTCTCGTGGTTGACGTGAGCGCATGAGAATTGGAAGCGATTCAAGTCGCGCCAGTGACTTATGAGAGGATGGAGCCGGTCGCTCAGAAAGTCGTGGCATGCTGATGAGCATAATCTAGCCTAGGAATCAACATACAGCTGAAAGATGCTGATGGTTGAACGCAATATCCCCAAATCAGGATGGAAACGCGGAAAATAAAAAAAAAATTCATATCCAATTAGAAGTATACAGAAAAAGCACCCTTTTCCATCAATCGACACTCAGATGTGGTCATTACCATGTAGTCCTCATATGTCTCCCACAGCAATTCCTGGTACACATTTAGACTGATCAATTTTGTTTTTAAATCCCCTTCTCTATAATTTTGTTGGGGTACTGATCAAAATAACATAAAAATAAATGTAATAAAGTTCAATGGAAAAATGAAGTAATAGATTTTATAAACTACACTGACTGAAAAAGAAATCCTGCAAGCACAGGGGATTGAAAGTTGGACTACTCAGCAAGTAAACCTAAGCGTTTACTTCCATATCTCAGGGTTGCTGTGGTGAAGTTATCAAGCCATTTGCCATGCACTCTGTAGGTTATTGGTTTGTTTTCTGTGTTGTTCAGACTACAACACAAACGAAGACTCAAACACATGACCACTATGCCAGCAAGTAAACATGCTAGTCACTGCACTGGCATGACGTCCACTTAGAAATATACAATTTATAAACCTCTGAGATTCATAATCTGTAAACATTTGGACATAATAATTCACACAAACATAAAAAGTAAACATGCATAAACAGTTTGAATTAATCATCTGTAAGTATTTGGAAGTAATATTTCACAGACATGTAGAAATAACTAATAACTATCTATAAATATTTGATTGGACAATCCATCCATCATGTGACATGCCGATAAGCATGGGCGGTCATGTTCTGCCATCTCACTCGATCAACAGAGTCGTGGATCAGCTCTGTGTTCCTGTCTCGACCATGCCATGCGGCCAAGCCATCCAGGTATTTACTTCTCAGTCTTCCCCTTGGTCTCTTCTCTTCGATCTTGCCAGTTGTCACCAAGTTCTCCAAGTCATTTCTTCTCATAATATGCCCAAAAAATGTTGACTGTCTACGTCTAATGACTCTAATCAGTTTACGATCTTCATTTGTTTCTTGAAGGACTTGTTCATTGGTTTTTCTGTCTGTCCATGGTATTCTTTGCATTTTCCTCAGAAACCACATTTCCACAGCCATCAGATGTTTTTCAGCTTGACTGCTCATTGTCCACGCTTCACATCCATACAAAAGTACAGGTTCTATGTAGCACTTCAACACTCTTTTTCTCGTTTCAATTGATATCTTTTTATTGGTCAGTATGTTTTTCATCTTGCAAAAGGCTACCTTCGCAATGGCAATTCTTGTTCTAATCTCTTCAAGGCATCTCCCATCAGATGTTATGACTGTTCCGAGATAACTGTACCAATTAACTTGCTTAAGAATATGCCAATTTACTCATATATCACATTCATTATGGTCAAGCTGAAAAACATCTGATGGCTGCAGTAGTATATCCAGAGTCAGAATTATGCCACCTGCTTCACACATGCTTAATTTTTGTTTAGCTGATGCTTAACATGTTTAGTATCGGCCCAACCCTCTACCCCATGTAGCTGTCATGAGTATTGAGCAGTTTGCCATTACAAAATGGCTTCTCCACTATCCACTTGCACTGTGGAAGAACAACGAGGAGTAATTCATTTATTGTGGTCAGAGAGTGTGAAACCTTGTGAAATCTACAGAAGAATAATGGCTCAGTATGGAAACAGTTGTGTGAATCAGGGGAGAGTGTATGAATGAGTAGAAAGATTTAGAAATGGAAGACAAATCATCATTGATGAATCCGCTGGGAAAGTCACGATCACCATCTTCACCATTTCCAGGAAAGTGATGAAACTGTGACAAGTGCTTGATACAGTGGCATGCTGGCAAGCAAATTGAAGCTCTTGATACAATTGAAATGCCAGGGACTTCTCCCAAAAGGAGTATAGTTGCTGCACAACAACACCCAAAACATCATTACAGCTGCTCATACAGTGGATACACTATGTGCTCTGAAATTTGGGGTCTTGAAACATCCAGCATACAATCCAGACTTGGTGCTGTGTGACTTTCCCTTGTTTGGACCCTAGAAAGAACATTTGCGGAGTCAGAGGTTTGCAGATGACAATGAGGTAATGGAGGAAGTACAAAACCGGTTTAAGACCATACCAAAAAAGGCATCAACAAGCTAGTGGACAGGTGGACCACATATTTCCAGGCATGGGGACTATGTTGAGAAATAAAATGCACAAAATGTATGTTCACTGTAACAATTTTATTTAGAAAATTCTTGTTATATAATTACTTCCCCTGGTATATAATTTTTTTTTTCTAAACAAATGTTAAAAACTAGTGATTAATTTACTTTTTATCTTTCAGTATATGCAGAGAGCAAGGTGAGGAGGGCATAATGGTTAAAAAGATGTCCAACCTGGTATATTTTGATACCCCCACCTCAGCAGAATTATCAGAATTTCTGGTCAAATGTTATTACCAACTAAGAATCGTATATGAAAAGCAATTAAATTGATATGAACATCATAACAAGGGAATGGTTTCTTTCAAATGGCTATATTTTAATACTATAACTACCATTGCAAAGAATATGATGAAAGATATGTGGCCAAAAATAACTAAGTAGAGAATAAGATATAAAATGGAAAGATTCAAAGTGGCTTGTGGTTTCTGGCTATGTATCAATCAAGCTAACTATGGTTGTCCTACAAAGTGGATACAAACGATTTATTGCTTTGTTATTCCTACACATTATGATTATGATTAAGAATTGACATCATTGTTCCTGAGACAAGATGATCAATGATCAGTCTCTCCCAGCAGAAATCAAAGAGTGTGGATGATGATTGTACTTGTTGCTAGCTGGTTAGCTACATGTTAAATTGTAATTTTGACCAGTTCCCTAGTTGATACCAAGCTCCAACAGTCATAGTTTAGAAGACTCATCAAGAGATATGTCACTAAGCTGCCATTTATTCCCACAGTATATCTCTTTTGTCCATCATCAATATCCCAATGATGGCTGCTTTTCTAGTTAGCATAACAGCTGTCTTGTTCCAATATGTGGAGGAGGAGAAGGATGGGGAAAATGAGGAGGAGAAGGAGGAGCAAGAGGAAAATATGATAAATGGAGGAGGAGGTAGGGAATAAAGAAAATGAGAAGGTCTATTATTAACTAGATATTTCTTGGACTTTGCTGGCTTTCTTATCTACTTGATTAGATGAGATTCCTTAGAGACCATTGCCAGGTTTTAGTCAAATATGATTGAGCTACCATATGACATTAGACGATTCTACCTGCTTTCTGTTAGTGCCAAATGCTAAGCGGCCTCACCAAACCCAACACCCCAAATTATGCGAACAGCTTCGGGCTAAGGAGCTCAATTAGAAGGGTGCAGGTCTTATCCTAGTGCAATGAAATGCAAGCTAAGGACTAAATATTATGGCAGGGAAGACCAAGCCCTAAACCTTGGTCGGCAACTGGTCAAGGATCAAAACTCCAACAGGCAGATAGTAAGAGCACTGTTGTGCTGATCCGGCAGCTTCTGCAGCTTGTCTTGTTGCAGACATATTGATCTTTCCTCTGGAGTAAACTAGGCAGGCCGAGAGAGGGATCATGCTACATGGACAACACATGGTCTCTACAATTCAGCACAGGCTTTGTGCTATGGAGAGGTATAACTCCATCCTTGGTCCCCACTAGGGGTGAAGTTGTTATGAATTTTTTTAAGCACAATGTAACAAACCATTATCTATATGGACAGCAAGGTGCCAGTACTTAGAAGCAAATGTTAAAGAACACAGACAGATGGACAATAACCAAAGAGATTGCGTCTGTTTTTGTTTTTGTTAGTTAGTGAAAGCAAAAGCTATAAGTTAATACTAATTGCAGTTAGTTGCGGTTTCATGCTATCACGTGGTTATTTTAGTGTCACAAACAGTTAGCTGAGTTAGTTGTGGTTTCAAGATCTCACATGGTTATTTTAGTATCACACCGGGTTAGTTGAGTTAGTTGTGGTTTCAAGCTCTCACATGGTTATTTTAGTGTATCATTGGGTTAGTTGAATTACACATAAGACAAAATAAATTACAAGAAAAACTGTTGTGCTTATAAAGGATAAATAAAATATTGACCTGCTGTCCTTGACTTGGGGTCGTAAATTACAAGTACCTCTGAAGTGGGACTGAGTTCACCTGATGGCGAGGGACACTGTTAATAGGGAAAGCTAATCCACACGCAAAATTCAGTCCAGAAATACTGGAAGTAGTGTGTAAGGACTACGCTTTAGTTCAAAGCGAGCGAGCACAATAAACAAAATGATAAAGGATAAATAAATAGGCAGTTGATGATGACAATGTCCAACTAGTAATGCCATGATCTTGTATGAAAAGTCCTGCTGCTTTACACCACCATAAAAGTAAAACCAATTGGGCATATGGTGCTAAACCAGATTTTTGTATAGACTGATCACAATTCAGTGAACAATGTGATCAGTATCACACCAGCCAAAGACATTTCCAGGTACTCATTTTATTCTGGGTCAACTTGGGCGCTGAGATTAATTTTAAAAATCTGCCTCCATGTGGATTCAAATTCCTGACTAGCAGGCTGACAGGAAAATTTCTTGCCACTATAAGACATTAATTACTAATAACATTTGAAAATGAAAACATAAAATAATTGAAAAGGAAATTATGAAATAATTGAATTCAAAGGATGGGAATGTAATGTTTAAAAGAGAAGTTTTAAAATTAATGATTTACAACTTTAATGTTTTCCTTTCTCTTTGAGAAACTATTCATTTAAAATATTTTCACATATCAGTAAATCAGAGCCTTTTTCACTGAAGCGCTAAGAAATTGTTTTCTTCACTGAAGAGCTAAGAATTTAACTTCTAAAGACAAATAACATTCTTTAAACAATACTGTATGTGTATATAGTGGTTTTAGTTTGTGAAATAGTTTAAACATTAATTACTAATAACATTTGAAAATAAAAATATAACATAATTGAAAATGAAAATATAAAATAAATGAAAGGAAATGTAAGTAATGTAATGTTTAAAAAGAAGTTTTATTTATAATTTTACTGTTCCCCTTTGTCTTTTAGAAAATATTCATTTAAAATGCCTTCAGATATCAGTACATGAGAGCTTTCTTCACATAAAGTTAAGAAATTAATTTCTAAAGACAAATAACATTCTTTACACAACACTGTATGTGTTTATAACAATTTTAGTTTGTGAAGTATTTAGTCTAAACATTAACTACTAATAACATTTGAGAATATAACTGATAACTGATAACTGATAACATTTGAGAATGAAAATATAAAATGACTTAAATGAAAGGAAAGTAACGAATTGTTGAAAAAGGAGAAAACTGAAAGAAAATTTCACCTCGGATTCAAGACGACTCCTCCTCATGATCTGATTTATAAATTAATTTATTTATTGGCATATTAAACATCAAACTATTTTATGTGAATTTAAATACTGAAGACACAAATAATATATTGCACAATTTATTGCCTGGCCAATTTGGCTGTATCTCGTCAGGCACATACTACAGAAAACGTTCAGCATATATTAAAAGCAGTGTCATGAATCCTTTTTTAATTTTTTTTTTACCTGAAATAACACACTGTCATACGTTTTACTTTCATCCAGTAATTTTTACAAAACTGTCACATCTTTTTGTTTACATAATTCAGACGCCTCAGCATATTTCAGTAATTTTTACTTTTGTGAAGTGAACTTTTGTGCACACGGAAATCCTCTTTGTCTGTCAAATTCTAATAAGTGTCATACTGTGCGTTGGTTCCTTCTGGTTGGTAGTGTTAGGCGAGTTACCAGAATTTTCCACTTTTGTTTTCTTGTTCATTTAGGAATGTGTTCTGCTATTCTATTTTCTAACTATCATTCCATTCTGCTTATGAAAATGTTTTATATGAAGCAAAACTGTGTATATAAGTTAGCTTTGTTTTAATAGCAATACTATGTATGTATCAATATTTGTGGTTCTTCTGTACATAAGAAAATTATTGTTACCGCTCCTTCATCATGATCATCATCCAGTTCCTCTCTAGCATATCCTATAAAATAGCTCCACCACAAATTGCAATCTCCGACGGCATGGATCAATTCTTGTGTCGACTCCCTTCCGTGCCATGACCCAAGACTATCAAGAATTTTCTCATGCTGTCTTCCTCTGTCTCCCTTTACACAAATCTTTCCAGCTGTCACAACATGTTCCAGTCTTTGTCTTCTCATAATGTGACCAAGAATGTTATTTTAACATGAACGTCAATGTGATAAAATCTCACTACAAGAAGGTTGATGACAAGAAATCAATCAGCCAGCCATCTATAGGGGATCAGATAGGCACAGACTATTTTATAAGATATGCTGGAGGGGAAGTGTGTGTGCAAGAGGAAGACAATATCACAGGGGGGATAATATCAACTGATGGACTGGGAGAAGCCTGTAAGAGTGCATCATGACAGAGGGTGCTGGAGACTCATTGCAGCCGACCTTTAAAGCAGAGATGACATTTGATGATGATGATGATAATGATGTTGCTGAAAATAATGATGATGATGACGATAGAGGAGGTGGTGGTGATGATGATTATGATTTTACCATTAAAAAGATTTGGAATAAAATGGGTTGGCATATACTCCATTAGGAATCACAATGGTAAAATGAGAAGAAGAAGAAGAATATTTCTATTAACATTATCACTAAAAAGACACTGTCTCTTTCCTTACTCTCTCCCTTTCTTCCTTCCTTCCTTTATCCCTCCCTCTCTGCCTGCCTGCCTGCCTGTCTTTCTTTCTTTCTTTCTTTCTTTCTATCAATCTGTGTTTCCATTACTAATCTCATGCTGGCTCAAACTTTGCAGAACACCACACATTAATCAGTTGAGACCCATAACATAGTGAATGATTTTAAATCACAATTAGTATGTCAACATATAACACAAATAATACAAAGCAAACAGTGTGAACATGATCATCATTGCCAGGCAGATAGAGACAGGAGAAGAAGAAGAAATTTACCTCATAAACTTCTGTTAGTTCTTGATCCTTCCTGAACTTTTTCCTGACAAAGCCAGATTTTGTTGTGGTATTTGAAAAGGGTGCTTTAATTCTAGGGTTCAGCACAAAGCTGGGTAGTGATGCTTCCAATTCTAGTAATCCCTGGGAAAAGAAAACAAAATGAAAATACGAAAGTGGCAGAAATCATTATATTCATTGTGTTGCCTACGCCCAATAATACTTTAGCTGGAACAATTAAAACACATAGTCACAGGTATTGTTCAAATGTGGAACATCTGGTATCCCCATGGTAATTTGATATTTTATGTACAGTATTTTTCATTTATTCACTCCGTATGATATATAACTCTGCAGTATGAGATGGATATTTGCAGTATGTACCTGATGAGATGCATTCAAATATGTCAGGCAATAAATTGTGCAATATACTGTTTTTGGCTTCTGTGTTTAAATGATGATGGTGATTATGATGATGATGATGATGATGATGATGATGATGATGATGATGATGATGATGATGATGATGATGATGATGATGATGATGATGATGATGATGATGATGATGATGATTGTGATGCTAATGATCATGATGATGATGATATAATATGAATAAAACTCATCAAAGAATTGTTTGTTCTCACATTAATAATAACAATCAATATGCTGAACCAGGAAGACTCTGATGAGAACATCCTGAAGGATGTAAATGAAATGAGAGGACAACTGGACACATGACGAATCAACATCAGCTAAGTAACTTTTGCATTTTTCATTTATATTTTTCCAGTGTCTGTTTACTGTTTATGTCCTAACAAAGGCTTGTACCGAATGTCCATTTTGTATATTTTCGTTTAGTTGGACCTGTGTCTGTTTACTGTTTATTTCCTAACAAAGGCTTGTACCGCAATGTCCATTTTGTATATTTTCATTTAGTTGTACCAGTGTCTGTTTACTGTTTATGTCCTAACAAAGGCTTGTACCGCAATGTCCATTTTGTATATTTTCGTTTAGTTGGACCTGTGTCTGTTTACTGTTTATTTCCTAACAAAGGCTTGTACCGCAATGTCCATTTTGTATATTTTCATTTAGTTGGACCTGTGTCTGTTTACTTCCTAACAAAGGCTTGTACCGCAATGTCCATTTTGTATATTTTCATTTAGTTGGACCAGTGTCTGTTTACTGTTTATGTCCTAACAAAGGCTTGTACCGAATGTCCATTTTGTATATTTTCGTTTAGTTGAACCAGTGTCTGTTTACTGTTTATGTCCTAACAAAGGCTTGTACCACAATGTCCATTTTGTATATTTTCATTTAGTTGGACCCATGTTTGTTTACTGTTTATTTCCTAACAAAGTATTGTACCACAATGTCCATTTTGTATATTTTCGTTTAGTTGGACCAGTGTCTGTTTACTGTTTATTTCCTAACAAAGGCTTGTACCGCAATGTCCATTTTGTATATTTTCATTTAGTTGTACCAGTGTCTGTTTACTGTTTATGTCCTAACAAAGGCTTGTACCGCAATGTCCATTTTGTATATTTTCATTTAGTTGGACCAGTGTCTGTTTACTGTTTATGTCCTAACAAAGGCTTGTACCGCAATTTCCATTTTGTATATTTTCATTTAGTTGGACCTGTGTCTGTTTACTGTTTATTTCCTAACAAAGGCTTGTACCGCAATGTCCATTTTGTATATTTTCATTTAGTTGGACCAGTGTCTGTTTACTGTTTATGTCCTAACAAAGGCTTGTACCGAATGTCCATTTTGTATATTTTCGTTTAGTTGAACCAGTGTCTGTTTACTGTTTATGTCCTAACAAAGGCTTGTACCGCAATGTCCATTTCGTATATTTTCGTTTATTTGGACCCGTGTCTGTTTACTGTTTATTTCCTAACAAAGTATTGTACCACAATGTCCATTTTGTATATTTTCGTTTAGTTGGACCCGTGTCTGTTTACTGTTTATTTCCTAACAAAGTATTGTACCACAATGTCCATTTTGTATATTTTCGTTTAGTTGGACCAGTGTCTGTTTACTGTTTATTTCCTAACAAAGGCTTGTATCGCAATGTCCATTTTGTATATTTTCATTTAGTTGTACCAGTGTCTGTTTACATATCCTTCAGAAGACACTTGCCACAATGTCTATGTTGTCACTTGTGATTGTGTTCTTGTAAAGCATACCAATTCATCTTCTTGTTTTCACTAATATACTCATTAAAAGGTGCAAAAGAATACAAAGACACTGACAGAAGTGGCAATAAGAAAAACTGGACATGACAACAGAAAGACACTGACAGAAGTGGCAAAAAGAATAACTGGACATGACAACAGAAAGACACTGACAGAGGTGGCAATAAGAATAACTGGACATGACAACATAAAGACACTGACAGAGGCGGCAATAAGAATAACTGGACATGTCAACAGAAAGACATTGACAGAAGTGGCAATAAGAATAACTGGACATGACAACAGAAAGACACTGACAGAGGTGGCAATAAGAATAACTGGACATGACAACAGAAAGACACGGACAGAAGTGGCAATAAGAATAACTGGACATGAAAACAGAAAGACACTGACAGAGGCGGCAATAAGAATAACTGGACATGTCAACAGAAAGACATTGATGGAAGTGGCAATAAGAATAACTGGACATGACAACAGAAAGACACTGACAGAAGTCGGCAATAAGAATAACTGGACATGACAACAGAAAGACACTGACAGAGGTGGCAATAAGAATAACTGGACATAACAACAGAAATACACTGACAGAGGTGGCAATAAGAATAACTGGACATGACAACAGAAAGACACTGACAGAAGTGGCAAGTAAGAATAACTGAACATGACAACAGAAAGACACTGACAGAAGTGGCAATAAGAATAACTGGACATGACAACAGAAAGACACTGACAGAAGTGGCAATAAGAACAGAAGAGACATTTTAAACATAGGGTTTTAACAGACAAGAGAGTCGACTTCATTGCACAGGGTTTAATCCCATATGGTTCAGTCCCTTGTTGCTGAGTGGCCTGCAGAAAGCATCGCACAAAGTACAAACATATGTAGCTCCATCTGCAACCATCAGGAATCTCCAAGAAAACTGCACTCGTGAACCAAATGGCATGATCTGGGAATTGTGGCACAGCACAAGACAGGAGGTGTAACCACTTCACCATGGAGACTCCCCAAGAGAAATTAAAAGGACAGCAAAAACTCCACGTACCTGATATGTGGACAAATGCCTGGACTTGACCACGTATTGCTCAGATCCACGGTCAAGGAACACCCCTATTCTCGTCAGAGGAGCATAGGTCTGAGAACCAGGGTCGGTATAATCTTGAATAATCTCTCTCCGCCTGAAGCTGGTTAGCACATGAGCTCGCTTCTCTGTCAGCTTACGAATCGCTGTGAATATATAACTGAAAATGTCACTACAAATAACTCAAAGAACTGCATATGAGGAGGGATCATGACTCGTTTCTCTGTCACCTTATCAATTGCTGTGAATATAACTGACAATGTCACTACAAATAACTCAAAGAACTGCATATGAGGAGCGATCATGACTCGTTTCTCTGTCACCTTATGAATTGCTGCGAATATAACTGACAATGTCACTTCAAAGAAGTCATAAGAACTGCGTATGAGGAGTTGTCATGACTTGAATGTTTGTACAAGAAGTTGGAGTAATCATTAGGGTGTTATGCTGTTAATGATATGAGCATGAAGTGACTAGAGTTCGACACCTGCACTCATCATCCACTAGGAGAGGGAAGGACTTGTCACCTATCCCTCCTTGCATTCAGGACTACAAAATGCAAAGGTCCTAACACTTCACAGACATATAACAGGTTAAAGCTTTTGGTCTTCTTTATTGTTTATTATTTATAAGATACACAGAGTGTAGTATAGGTGACCGCGATAGCCTTTATGGATGTACAGAACAGTAGCAGTGTAGACATCTTGAGCATGTCCTAAAAGGCAACTAATGAAGGTTGGTCTAAGACTGGCTATCTCACACTGAATGTTATGTATATACAACACTGCCATATAGCGTGGACGCCTGGACATTAAACAAACAATTAGAAAGTCGAATAGAGGCTCTAGAAATGTGGATACACAGAAGAATATGTTGTATTTCATGGAAACAAAACCAATCAAATACAGATGTTCTAGAAAAACTGGGAATGAAAAGAGAGTTGTTGAAAGAAATAAAAAGGAGGCAAATTAAATATTTTGGACACGTTAAAAGACACAACACTTTATAAAAACCAGTACTGGAGAGTAAGGTTGAAGGCAAGCAAGCAAGGGGTAGACAACAATACAAGTGGGAAGATAACATCAAGAGATGGATGAACAGCAGCCAGGCAGAATGTACAGCCAGGGTGAGAGACTAACAGTGTTGGAGATCCATTGCAGAAAACCTTCATTGTGGAGATAGCACCTGATTTATTGACTGATCTCATAGCACCTGATTGATTGACTGATCTCACACTAAAAAAACCAAGCCAGCAAATATCCAACCAACCACGAACTGGCCTGCAAAGGGCCTGGCATGTGTAGCTGTGGGCCTATACGCCTCTGAGCATCTCAAGAGCAAAGATGAAGAAACAAGAACATCTCTATGTATTGTCAAGATGCAAACTGGTTCTCCTGTTTAGCTAGGTCACTTCTAATTATCAACACCATCCTGTTGCATGTGCTATAAGTATGGACAGTGAAAGTTAATACGTTATGTAATATGTTTCAATAAAGTGGATGTAACTTATTTAAAAATTTACACAGGTACAAAATTGTTTGTATGTATTCAATGTCTTCATGGTAACTATGCTTTTTATGAGCTAATGTAAGATGTAGCAATTATTTACTTTAAATTCAAGAATGCAAATTTATAGTATGATAGTTTAAATAAAGAACAACACATTTCCCAGATCTTTATCGTAACATATCTTTATCAAAATTAAGTTTGTTCATTTCTCTTTCCTGCCAAATACCTTTGATATGTTCATTTCTGATCTTCTTGCTCCTGGCCTCTTTATCTGTTTGTTTTACGGCCCTGTAATCATACAAGAAAAATGCCACGCTATCAGATTATTCACTCAGTTCATTGGCAATGCCTTGCACTGGTTTTCATACAATGGTATGTGTCCGGTCATTCAGAAGCAAAGGCACACTACTAAATGTAAACTTTTCAAGAAATCACAACCAGCAAAAAATGCTAGGGTTGAATGTGATGTCCTGTTTAGAATATGCAACTAACTAACATTAGCATTACATTTCAAACATATTAAACTTCCATTATAGATCTGTAACATGATCATAAATATATTTCCTTCCACATCCATATGGGTGGTTTGTGACTTCCATCATGAAACAATTCCCTGTTCTCAGGAAAAACCCTGGGAATAACAAACATTTGAACATATCCGTGACTATGGTTTTAAGTGTTTCAGACAAAGTATTGTTCACTTAGTCAATTTATATGATATGTAACAGTGCAGCATGCACCTGATGAGATTCAGTGAAAAATGCCAGGCAACAGCTGACTGGGTGGCTAAGAACACTGAGTTCTCTTTTGGGAGACCCGGGTGCAAATCCTCGGTAAGGTGTGGATTTTTTTCTAAACAAAAGTCAAAGCATTTTTTCAGTCAGTACATTGGCAATTTAAAAGATTTTTTAAAGGATTTTTTTCTGTCGGGGGCAAAAAGAAAATCCTAAGCTGTACAGTTTGCAGCTTCTGCACTAGCCAGGCAGCCTTATTTCCTCAGACTCAAGACCCCCCATGCCCTACACTGCAAGGTACTAGGCAGAAAAAGATAATAAATTGTGCAACATATTTGTTTTTAATTTCTGAGTTTGTTTAACAAATGAGTACCCTACTGTACTCAAAAGCAGAGTTGTCCAATTATTTATTGCCTGTGGCTTAGAGGATAGTGAAATGCAGTTTTACAATTTCCTGACATACCAAATCAAGGGTTCCAAATCAGCCACTAGTGATTTGGAAGCAGATTGTTTTGCATTGATTTTGATGGTGTGATGCTATGTTGGCAATTCAGAAAGAAACAGCAAACTACTGAACATAAAATTGCCTAATAATTCACAAAAAGCCAATAAATGCTGGGATTGATTGCAACATTCTGTAAAAGGACACACTATGAGCTATGACCGAGATCTGTGGAGAGCCATGAACGCCTACACCTGACAGGGCACTTGATGATGATGATGAACTTGTATTCATTATATGCCAGTAACATGCTTATAAACTTGTTAACTCCAATGTTAAATCAGTACTGCTGTATGGGTCAGAAACCATGGAGAACAACTAAAACAATTACTAATAAACTACAAGTATTCACTAACTGGTGCCTGAGCAGAATATTGATTGATTGATTGATTGATTGATTGATTGATTGATTGATTGATTGATTGATTGATTTTGGAACCGACATCACACCATTCGGGGCATTCCCATAAGCGCTTTGTCCTCATCCTCAGCAGCCAGCAAAGAGTTCCAACACTAATAGTACCAGTAGCAATCTGATTATATGTCCGTCTCGCGTTTCCTGTGAGAGTCGATCGTCGGCCAGATCCCCTCATCACTCGTCGCTGTTGCATTCTTGCCAGACTATGGTGATCCATTTGCTCCTCCGAAGTGTACACGTGCTCCCACAAGACCGCAACCACGTCTTCCTTATCATGCATCAATACTCCACCAAGTTTTGCAGAGCCAGCCAATCTGTCCGCCTGTTCATTTCCCAGCACACCAGTATGCCCCGGAGAAAAGATCAAGACGATGCTTGTCACCCGTGATTTCCGAAGCGAAGCAAGCCACTCTGCATGAAGCTTGCCTGTCCTCACCCTAATCAGCATGCTTTCTGAGTCAGTTACAATCACGATGTGTGTATGTATCATAATCTCCATCCAGCGGAAAGCTGCGCCTCCACGTCCATTCGTAAGCTAGATGTTGTGGTATCATATTCTGAGCAGAATAGTGGGAATAAAGTGACAGAATCACCAATGTAGAGCTCCTGGAGAGAGCTAAACAAATCGCAATGAGCTAAGAGGTGAAGAAAAGACTCTGACGTTGGATAGGACACATGCTGAGAAAACCTGAGGACAATATAACTAGACACTCTCATGTCTGGAACCCACAAGATAGGACACACACTGAGAAAACCTGAGGACAAATAACTAGACACTCTCTTGTCTGGAACACACAAGATAGGACACACGCTGAGAAAACCTGAGGACAATATAGACACTCTCTTGTCTGGAACACACAAGATAGGACACACGCTGAGAAAACCTGAGGACAATATAACTAGACACTCTCGTGTCTGAAACCCACAAGACAAACACAATAGCGGGAGACCTAACAACACATTGAGAATAGAATTACAGACAGAGATGAGTAATATCAGAAAGACATGGAGGGATTTGCAGGAGATAACAAGAGAAAAGACAGCTTGGTGTGGCTTGGATGAGGGCTTATACACCAATGAGGGATACAGGGCAGAAGATTAACATGTTCATAAACATATTTTTGTAATGATAATGTGGTGGTTTCTCCTGGCCTTTCACATCCACATGGATGGTTTGTGGCCTCCATTTTTTAAAACAATTTCCAGCTGTTCGGACAGATAAGAGCCCTGCTTTGTTTAGGTGCAATTGTCCACTTATACAGGTGGACACGTAGTCCTCTGAACTGTGGTTGTAAATAAACAAGCATATTGTCTGGCTCTCATAGAAGACAGAAGTGGAGGCTAGAGGATGCACTAGACAACAAAAAAACTCAAAGTTATAATTACCAACTGGGATTCATACCTGTCACCTCCAAGTTGAGTTGAGTTGAGTTAAGATGAGTTGAGTTAAGAACCGACATCACTGCACTCAGGACATTCCCATACGTGCTCTGTCCCCTCATTCAACAGCCAGCGAAGAATCATACTACTAATCGTTCCCACCGCTATCTAATTAAAAGTTCTCCTGGTCTTCCCTCTCAGTTTTAAGATTCTTCCAGAACCCCTGCCAATCCCCCACAATCTCATTCTATGAGAAGTCTGGAAGTCTGGAAGTCTGTCACCTCCAAATAACGACATGTCTCGCTGCAGGAACGAGTGTACTTTGATGCATGACCAACTAGATACCCCATACACACTTGTTCCTTCAGCAAAACATTGTAGTATTTGGAGGTTACAGGTTTGAATCCAGGTCAGTAACTACAGTTTTCAATTTTTATGTTGTCTAGGACATCCTCTAGTCTCCACTTCATTCTCCTACTCCTATGGGTGCCAAATACTTGTGTGTTTATTTATGAACTGTCATAGTGGCCTCAAAGGGTTCCCCAACCGAGATGAACTGTCTTAGTGGCCTCAACGGGTTCCCCAACTGAGATGAACTGTCATAGTGGCCTCAAAGGGTTCCCCAACCGAGATGAACTGTTTTAGTGGCCTCAAAGGGTTCCCCAACCGAGATGAACTGTCTTAGTGGCCTCAACGGGTTCCCCAACTGAGATGAACTGTCTTAGTGGCCTCAACGGGTTCCCCAACCGAGATGAACTGTCTTAGTGGCCTCAAAGGGTTCCCCAACTGAGATGAACTGTCATAGTGGCCTCAACGGGTTCCCCAACTGAGATGAACTGTCTTAGTGGCCTCAACGGGTTCCCCAACCGAGATGAACTGTCTTAGTGGCCTCAAAGGGTTCCCAACTGAGATGAACTGTCATAGTGGCCTCAACGGGTTCCCCAACTGAGATGAACTGTCTTAGTGGCCTCAACGGGTTCCCCAACCGAGATGAACTGTCTTAGTGGCCTCAACGGGTTCCCCAACCGAGATGAACTGTCTTAGTGGCCTCAAAGGGTTCCCCAACTGAGATGAACTGTGTTTACCACTCTCTTGTGTCTTGTCCGGTCTCTATCACTAGAAGGTGCAGTTGGCAGTTTCTTCACTGAGCACAGATCATGAAGCATTTCTGAAAATCGTTGACAGTAGGCCATAATGAGCAGCTGCTCTGGTTAATTTCAGAAATCAGAAAGGTTGCAAAACAATTTGAAATGTATAACATAAGAAATAAATGCATAGGTATTTATTGACACTCACAGGTGTATAGGGAAAACATACAGATTCGAGAACACACAAGACAATATAAACATTGAAAGTTACAATGGCCATAACTTGCGATGTGGATGAGGGGATAATGATATGCCCAGTCTTACAATTTTCTGACATACCAAGTCAAGGGTTTGAAATTAACTGTGAGTGATTTGGAAGTTTTGCGTTGATTTTTATGGTATAAGGCACCGGCTGTTCAGTAAGTAATGGCAAACTAGTGAACTAACATTGTCTAGTAAATCGCAAACAGCCAATATTTGCTGGGGCTGACTACAACATCCTGTAAACACCTGCAACCAACTTTTTTTAAACAATGGCCACAGCGACATTCGACCTGTGAAACCTCAACAAGGAACAAATTTAAGCTGCAGGTTTCATAGAACAAAACAGCCAAAACAAACTACCATAGTTTGTCAAGTCTTTTGATGTTCAGCTCCTGGTGATTTTCCTCCCTCTGTTTCAGCAGTTTCTGAAGCACTTCCAGTCGAGCTTCTTGCAATCTGCAGGAAAGGTGAATGCAGGCATGGGTGTTAAACATTTGTCAAAGACTTGTAGTGTGGTGTTTTTAATCAATCATTCAATCAGGTGCTGTCTCCACAGTAAAGGTTGGCTGCAATGGATCTCCAACACTGTCTGTCTCAGGCCTTGTGTCAGATTCTGTTCATCCATCTCTTGATATTACATTCCTACTTGTATCGCTGTTTACTTCTTGCTCGCTTGCCTTCAACCTTACCCTCCAGTATGTCTTTTTTCCATTGCTGTCTTTGGGATATTATGTGGAAAGGTCCCAATCTCTTTCACTATGGCCAGCCATGTTCACTATTGTGTTCTGAACACGCCTCATGTGTGCCACACACTCTGCTGTTTCACTTTCGAAACAGTTGATCTATAAAGATTCATCTGCCTTGTTCATTAAGTTACATTAATTTCATCTGAGATATTAAAAGGATTGGTATGAGGCGGGTCTCTTCGACTTTCCTCCCGACCAAATGCCAAAACATTCCATGGGGACTGTGTTAACTCTCCCTCCCCTCTCCAAGAACAGGAAACAGCAAGGTGTGCATTACTGATACTTGTTCTTTACATGAGTTTGCATGAGACAAGAATTCTAACTCTTATGCCTGATGTATAGACCTTTATGCTCCCTGAGACATGATAAGGACACTAAATTTTCAAAAGACACATAATCAAATATTCCAGTTTGTATATCTGTAAAATAAGGTACAATAATTAGTAATCATTTCTGATATCTTCATCATCATCATCACCATATTGCCTGTTAAATGGTGTGGACATTCATGTATTTCTGATATCTTCATCATCATCATCACCATATTGCCTGTTAAATGGTGTGGACATTCATGTATTTCTGATATCTTCATCAGATATTGCCTGTTAAATGGTGTGGACATTCATGTATTTCTGATATCTTCATCAGATATTGCCTGTTAAATGGTGTGGACATTCATGTATTTCTGATATCTTCATCAGATATTGCCTGTTAAATGGTGTGGACATTCATGTATTTCTGATATCTTCATCAGATATTGCCTGACAAATGGTGTGGACATTCATGTATTTCTGATATCTTCATCAGATATTGCCTGTTAAATGATGTGGACATTCATGTATTTCTGATATCTTCATCAGATATTGCCTGTTAAATGATGTGGACATTCATGTATTTCTGATATCTTCATCAGATATTGCCTGTTAAATGATGTGGAACATTCAGGTATTTCTGATATCTTCATCAGATATTGCCTGACAAAATGGTGTGGACATTCATGTATTTCTAATATCTTCATCAGATATTGGCCTGTTAACTGATGGGACATTCATGTATTTCTGATATCTTCCATCAGACTATTGCCTGTTAAATGGTGTGGAACATTCATGTATTTCTGATATCTTCATCAGATATTGCCTGTTAATGGTGTTGGACATTCATGTACTTCTAATATCTTCATTCATATATTGCCTGTTAAATGGTGTGGACATTCATGTATTTCTGATATCTCATCAGATATTGCCTGTTCAATGGGTGTGGACATTCATGTATTTTCCGATATCTTCATCAGATATTGCCCTGTTATTAAATGGTGTGGACATTCAGTGATATTTCTTACCTATCTTCATCAGATATTCGCCTGTTAAATGGCTGTTGACATTCATGTATTTTCTACTATCTTTCATCCGATCTTGCCCTGTTTAAATGGTTGTGGACATTTCATGTCTTTCTGTATATCTTCCATCAGATATGCCTGTTAAATGGTGTGGACATTCATGTATTCTAATATCTTCATCAGATATTGCCCTGTAAATGGTGTGGACATTCATGTATTTCTAATATCTCACTCAGATATTGCCTGTTAAATGGTGTGGACATTCATGTATTTCTACTATGCTTCATCAGATATTGCCTGTTAAATGGTGTGGACATTTCATGTATTTCTAATATCTTCATCAGATATTGCCTGTTAAATGGTGTGGACATTCATGTATTTCTGATATCTTCATCATCATCATCACCATATTGCCTGTTAAATGGTTGTGGACATTCATGTATTTCTAATATCTTCATCAGATATTGCCTGTTAATGATGTGGACATTCAGTATTTCTGATATCTTCATCAGATATTGCCTGTTAAATGGTGTGGACATTCATGTATTTCTAATATCCTTCATCAGAATATTGCCTGTTAAATGATGTGGACATTCATGGTATTTCTGATATCTTCATCAGATATTGCCTGTTAAATGGTGTGGACATTCATGTATTTCTAATATCTTCACAGATATTGCCTGTTAAATGATGTGGACATTCATGTATTTCTGATATCTTCATCAGATATTGCCTGTTAAATGGTGTGTGGACATTCATGTATTTCTAATATCTTCATCAGATATTGCCTGTTTAAATGGTTTGGACATTCATGTATTTCTAATATCTTCATCAGATATTGCCTGTTAAATGGTGTGGACATTCATGTATTTCTAATATCTTCCTCAGATATTGCCTGTTAAATGATGTGGACATTCATGTATTTCTGATATCTTCATCAGATATTGCCTGTTAAATGGTGTGGACATTCATGTATTTCTAATATCTTCATCAGATATTGCCTGTTAAATGGTGTGGACATTCATGTATTTCTAATATCTTCATCAGATATTGCCTGTTAAATGGTGTGGACATTCATGTATTTCTAATATCTTCATCAGATATTGCCTGTTAAATGGTGTGGACATTCATGTATTTCTAATATCTTCATCAGATATTGCCTGTTAAATGGTGTGGACATTCATGTATTTCTGATATCTTCATCATCATCATCACCATATTGCCTGTTAAATGGTGTGGACATTCATGTATTTCTAATATCTTCATCAGATATTGCCTGTTAAATGGTGTGGACATTCATGTATTTCTAATATCTTCATCAGATATTGCCTGTTAAATGGTGTGGACATTCATGTATTTCTGATATCTTCATCATCATCATCACCATATTGCCTGTTAAATGGTGTGGACATTCATGTATTTCTAATATCTTCATCAGATATTGCCTGTTAAATGGTGTGGACATTCATGTATTTCTGATATCTTCATCAGATATTGCCTGTTAAATGGTGTGGACATTCATGTATTTCTGATATCTTCATCAGATATTGCCTGTTAAATGGTGTGGACATTCATGTATTTCTGATATCTTCATCAGATATTGCCTGTTAAATGATGTGGACATTCATGTATTTCTGATATCTTCATCAGATATTGCCTGTTAAATGGTGTGGACATTCATGTATTTCTAATATCTTCATCAGATATTGCCTGTTAAATGATGTGGACATTCATGTATTTCTGATATCTTCATCAGATATTGCCTGTTAAATGGTGTGGACATTCATGTATTTCTAATATCTTCATCAGATATTGCCTGTTAAATGGTGTGGACATTCATGTATTTCCATGGATCTTGGTCCCTAGTGTTCTGAATCAATTCTCTCGATGTTATCCCTCCTTGCCACTTTCTTTGGCCATCCATCATCATCATCATGTTTCTCAGTCCTTTACCATTGATCTTAGATACATAATAACAGATAATGTCAGCCTTAAGCCTTGTGCAGAATGGCATGCTTCAATTAAAACATCAAAGATGTGAAGCATCAGTTGAATCTTTTCCCCAGGACATGCTGGTTTTGTGGGTAATGAGCAGGCAGACAGACTGGCTGAGCCTGCACCGCTCCGTGGAGTATTGGTGCATGATCAGGCAGATGTGGTCAGGGCTTTATGGGATTATGTGTATAGCGTGGAAGAACAGATAAACTATCATAGCCTGGAGAGGATGGAGCCCCAGGGAGTGACCAGGTCTGGCTGACAATCAGGACTCTGAGGAAAGGTCAGACTGACACATAATCAGACTACAACTAGTACATTAATATTGGCACTCATCACTGGCTCTTGAAGATGAGGACGAAGCATGATGGGAATGTCCCGAGTATTACGATGTCAGTTCTTGACTAAACTCAACTCATAGGTTTACACATTGCTGTCTCTTTCAATAAAAAATTCTTTATTTTATTTTTTAAACACAATTTATACATGGATAATGTAAGATGGAATATACATCACTGAGAAAAGAGCAGAAAAGGTCAAGCACAAACTGCATTCTATCAAATTAAGAATGTTTTGTGCAATAAGTCACTGTCCTTGAAAGTTAGAAAAAGAGTTCTTGCATGTTACATAGAACCAATTTTAACATTGGCTACGAATCCTGGATAACTAGTAAACAGACGAAAAAAATCACTGGAAGCATTGGAGATATGGTTTTATAGAAGAATGCTGAAAATTAATTGGACAGCCAAAATGAGCAATCAGGATGTTTTAGGGGAAGCTGAGTCGCATAGACATCTTATCATATACATCAGAAAGAGGAAGTCATTGTTTTTTGGCCACGTTATGAGAAGACAAAAACTGGAACATGTTGTGACAACCGGAACAATTTGCAAAAAGAGAGATAGAGGAAGACAACGTGAGAAGATTCTTGACAGTCTTGTTTTATTGCACAGAAGGGAGTCAACATACGAATTGATCCATGATGTCGGAGATAGTAATTTGTGGAGAGGCATGATCTCCCACGTCAGCTGGCAAGGCACCTGATGATGATACATATTTTAAAAATCACTAGCAAACATACCTTTCAATTTCCTGCTCTCTAAGAGCCCACTCCATTCGTTCCATTTCATCCATCATCTTTCGCCTCTTCTCAAGCTGTGAAATGTCACTCAAAGGAGGAAGATTTGCTTCCCACGCCCGCTTGGCTCTGGCACGCTCAATCATTTCCACTTCTGCTAACCCTGCTGGCAATCCACGACCTTCAAGGTATACAATGTGACATATTTTAGAATTCCATGTCTGTATTTTGTAAAATCTGACAGTAATTGAATTACTCATTTATTTCACACAATCCTGTCTAATAATATTATTGTTTATAAAATGTAAAATCATTCAGTGTTATAATCTTACCCGCTTGTGAATAATGAAATTCACATAGTGCTTGTGAATTGGGAAATTCACATGGTGCTTGTGAACTGGGAAATTCTCATGGTGCTTGTGAATTAGGAAATTCTCATGGTGCTTGTGAATTGTAAACCCTTCAGTGTTACACTCTTACACCCTCATTCACTTAATCCTTTGCAATATCCATATTGTATGTGAATTGCATGTCTTAAATATCTTAGAATAATGATGATGATGATAATCATGAAAATGGCAATGATTATGGTGAAAATGTCAATGAATATGATGATAATGTTTAAGGTGGAAACTGGTGGCTGCGATTATGATCATTATGATAATGACGATAATAATGATGATGGAGATGGTGACAGCAGTATGTTGGCAGTGGTAATGACGATAATGGGAAGACTTTGTGAGAAAATGGAAGAAGAAAGTAACGTGGTTCAAGTTGGATTTAGACAAGGAAGAGGAACAAGAGATCACACACTCAACATGGGCTTAATAATAGCGATGTGCAGAGAATTTAATTTAAACCTATTCTCATGTTTTGTGGATGATTCAAAGGCATTTGACTGTGTACAACATCAGAAACTTTGGGAAATCATGAGGTATATGGGCTTTCCATCATATGTAATACAGCTCATAAAATTGCTCTATCTAGACTAACAAGCAGCAGTTAGAATAGATGGCGAGACATATTGGTTTGACATCAATCAAGGAGTCCTTCAGGGCTGTGTGCTGTCCCCCTATTTGTTTAACCTGTACGCCCAAAATATAATGAGAAATGTCAGAGAAGATATAAACAGGGAGCTATATGATGTCCATAATATCGGTGGTCATGACATACCGGAGATTTGGTATGCTGATGATACAGTATTGCTATCCACAACACAGAATGGTATAGAAAACCTAATAACCTCAACCCAATTAAATAGTGAAAATCGCAACTTATATCTTAACATAGCAAAAACAAAGATAATGCATACAGACAAAACTACTATGGAGAAAGAAATATATGTTAATGAGGAAAAATTGGTGGTGGTGGAAAATTTTGAATATCTTGGGTCATTGATTACCAACAACGGTGACACAATGAAAGAAGTTAAAAGATGAATAGCTATTGCTCTTCAAAGACTAAAATAACTAAATAAATTGTGGAGAGGGAGAGACAGAACTACAAAAATTAGATTTTTAAGAGCATGCATCTTTCCCATTGCAACATACGCCTTTGAGATCTGGACACTTATTAACCCTACCAGACCGCTGTACCCATTCTTCGGGAATTTCCTATTCTACCGCTAGACCGCTGAACCTAATTTTCGGTATTTTGCCTAGTACGTGAAAAAAATGTGTCACAAACTAAAAATAACCAACCAATCATGGTCAAATCTCATGGTTAGTCATTGCAAATGTCTGCCCCCATGTGTTTGAATTGACTTTGTGTGGTTTAACGTGAAAAAGTGAAAAGTGAAAGCTGAAAATCTATGAAAAGTGTAAAAAACCTTGCTAGGGGTGACAGTCGCTATCTATGTCAAGAAAGTGTAACATGTTTAGTTTGGCAGGATAGAAAGCCCATCACATTTATTTCAAACTACCACGATCCAACCCAAAATGTTGTAATAAAGAGAAGAAATAAAGATGGCAGTGTGCAAGAAATACAGATGCCACAGCTGGCGAAAGACTATAATAAATATATGGGTGGCTGTGACAAAAATGACCAGATGACCCGCCTTCACCGGTCTCGTCGTCATTACCGCTGGCCCCGGCGGCTTTTTATAAAAATTTTTATGTGGGCCATTTATAATTCTTATATCTTGTATGCTTCAAAGCAGCAAGCTGCTTCAAAAAAGCCAGATTATTTCACCAGATATATTCAGAAACTGTGCCTGCAACTTATTGGTAGATACAGGACATCAGCCCACCGCCACCCACAAAAGGAACCCTGCCCTCAACGGATGACCCCTGGCAATCATTTTCCAGAGATTCCCCCTGGGACATCGTCTAATCATATCTGTGTTGTGTGCATGGAAAAGCACTCCAGGTACAACAAGCAAAATCCTGGAGTGTCTTACAAAGACAATCCATGCAAGAAGGTGAAGAGCAACATCTGGTGCTCACTTTGCAAGAAGTACCTCTGTGTGAAACAAGGCTCATCCTGCTGGGTTGATTGGCATACACAGGTGGAATATTGGCGCTAGATGAAAGGTAGACCTATTTTCTACAGTGTCTCCAAGTTTCACCTTATTCTAACCACTTGTTTGCATGTAACTAATATTTTTCTATATCATGTTGGTTTTTTCTCTTTAATGCTCAGGAGCCCAGGTATAGGGGACAGTTAGGGTTAGGGCCTCAGGTCTGGTAGGGTTAAACAAGCTGAACAGCGCATAAATGCCTTTGAATATAAATGTTATAGACGAGTTCTAAGAATATCTTGGATAAAGAAAAGAACAAATGCATCCATACTTGAAGAGCTAAATATTGAAAAAGGTTGGCTATTAAAGATGATACACAAAGAAAATTGAAATATTTTGGTCACATGAAATGTCATGAAAGTTTGGAGAGAACAATAATGGAGGGGTATATGCCTGGGAAGAGAGGAAGACGAGGGCCAAAGAGAAGATGGGTGCAGGATGTGGCGGATGATCTCCAGATGGGTGTATTGGACGCCAGACATCTTGTTTATGATCGAGAAGTTTTCCGGAAGGTTGTTATGGGAGCAAGGTTCTGCAAAGGATATGCTATTGAATGAATGAATGAATGAATGAATGAATGAATGAATGAATGAACGAATGAATGAATGAATGAACGAATGAATGAACGAATGAATGAATGAATGAATGGTAATGGTGATGAGATCAATGATGATAAGATCAATGACGATGAGGTCAATGATGATGAGGTCAATGATGATGAGGTCAATGATGATGAGGTCAATGATGATGAGATCAATGATGATGAGATCAATGATGATGAGATCAATGATGATGAGATCAATGAAGATGTGATCAATGATGATGAGATCAATGATGATGAGATCAATGAAGATGTGATCAATGATGATGAGATCAATGATGATGAAATCAATGATGATGAGGTTAATGATGATGTGATCAATGATGATGAGATCAATGAAGATGTGATCAATGATGATGAGATCAATGATGATGAGATCAATGAAGATGTGATCAATGATGATGAGATCAATGATGATGAGGTTAATGATGATGTGATCAATGATGATGAGATTAATGATGATGAGATCAATGATGATGAAATCAATGATGATGAGGTCAATGATAATGAGATCAATGATGATGAGATCAATCATGATGAGATCAATGATGATGAGATCAATGATGATGAGATCAATGATGATGAGATCAATGATCATGTGATCAATGATGATGAGATTAATGATGATGAGATCAATGATGATGAGATCAATGATGATGAAATCAATGATGATGAGGTTAATGATGATGTGATCAATGATGATGAGATTAATGATGATGAGATCAATGATGATGAGATCAATGATGATGAGATCAATGATGATGAGGTCAATGATAATGCAAGCTGATGCCAAACAAAGTTTATAACTTGCTGTTTCATAACAAGAAATAATCATCAAAAACTTGAAAGCATGAAAGAAAGAAAACAATTAAACCATTCATACCAAAGGACAGTGTGGCCAGAGTGAGAAGTTCTGGAGCCTCTCCAGGGCGTACAACATATTCAGGAGTGTAAGGATCTGTCTGGATCTCTGCATCACGGTAATCGGTTTGGGTCTCAACTGTTCTACAGGCTGGAGTTACTGCTCGCTCTTCATAAACATTCTCTGGGGCTGCCAGTGGATCTTGCCTTTGGATTGAAAGACAATCAGATTTGATTGAATCCACCATTACATAAACATCATCATCATCATCAAGTGCCATGACTTCTGGCATAGGTGTTCATGTCTCTCCACTTATCTCGGTCTTTGGTGTTCTAGATTAACTCTGCTGCTGATATTCCTCCATGCCACCATCTCAATCCACCCAGCATTATTTCTCTTGGTCGACCTCTGCCTCTTTCCCCCTCGATCTTTCCAGTCATCACGATGTTCTCCAATGCCTCTCTTCTCATCACATGACCAAAGAAAGCTGTTTTTCTCTTTCTTAGTGTTGTATATAATGGTCTAGTTTCATTCGCC
>JACEFZ010006106.1:0-20000 GCA_014155875.1 Cepaea nemoralis | reverse complement strand
TTCTTCGTCTTCTTCTTCAGCGTTCCGAGCCATTGAGGTTCTTTGCTGCAGATACAATCCGTCTCCATTCGTCTGTCTGGTTGACCTTCTCTTGCATATCTAATATTATGACCACGGTAAAATATCTTTTTGTGTGATGTTCAATAGTTTCTAGAGATGCAGCTGGCCAAATGGCTTGAATGCTGGGTGCTCCTTCACGAGACTCAGGTTCAAATCCTCGGTAATATGTGGATTTGTTTCTGTCAGAGGAAAAAGGAAAACCCTAACCTGCACAGTAACATAACTGCACTAGCCAAGCAGCCTTAATTCCTGAGACTCAAGACCACCCTGACCTACACTGCAAGGCACTATAGGCAGCAGATGACAGGTTTGTTTCTTTTGACATTTCAATAGTTGTCATCTTTCTCCAATGTCTTTACAAATTGTCCATTTGAGCATATTAGTTATACACATAAGTTATACACTGTCTGGTTGATTATGCTCACTTCTGTAACTCATAAGCCAGCACATCAGCATGCAAGTGTGTAAGGTTTACTTCCTATAGATAGAATCCATCCAAATTATCAGGCTCTATCTACCCATGGGTAGTCTTTTCCCTTAATAATGTTGCCAGGGTATTGGCTTTACTTACCTTTTGTGATTTTCAATTGCCATAGGAATTTTACTGTGGACAACTTGCAAGTAGGATGTCTATCCTGCACCCTTATCTGAGAAAGTTATGTGTCAATATCATTACCCAGAAAATCATGGATCTCACTAGAAACCAATTATTCTAGTGAAATTGTAACCCGTGTGTTGAGAGCAAGTCTGAGAGACTTCTGAACAAGAAATGGACATCAAAACCTTTCAGGAATGTCACCCCATGTCCACAACACAAATACATTAATTTCTATAACTTATGAACAATTCATGACAACTGGGAAGATTTCTTGAAAGAGATAGAAGCAGACAGTGAGAGGATTCTTGACAATCTTGTGTCATGCATGGAAAGATGACAGCACATGAATTAATACATGCTGCTGGAAATCAGTTTCTGAAGAAGCATAACTGTCCATGCCTGTCCTTGATGATGATGACGATGATTATGATCATGATGATATAAAAACTAATGTTCAGTAATGACCACAGGTTAAAACATATTTTCTAATAACACTCTAGACATTTCTTCTTACATACTTTCTGAAATACCGGTACAGGTTCCGACCTGTCACATCAGCACTGTTGAACTCAGTTAGGTCAGATGAGGGCACTTGACATGACGGATCATAGTTAAACCTGGTCATATAAACAATTCTTCATCTATTACAGATGCAAATGGTAATCACAAGCGCATATTAATTAGGTCACACATCTGCCTCCTAATAACCTTGGTTTCAAACCCACTTGTGGCAGAACTTTCCTGACATCTGATACTTGTGATTGTGTTCTTGTAAAGCTGGCTATTTCCAATTTCCATGTTTATAGATTTACTTATTGTATTATTACAGCTTTCTGTGTCAGGTCTTAGTCAGATATGACTGAGCTACCGTATGACAGTAGATGGTAGTACCTGCTTTCTGTCAGCACCAAATGTTGGGTGGCTCTAACAAAACACCTGACATCCCACATTGTGCCAACGGCTTCGGGCGGAGGGGTGCAATAGGGAGGGTACAAGTCTTACCCTAGTGCAAGGAAATGCAACCTAAAGACTAAATATCTTGGCAGGGCAAACCAGGTCCTAAGCTTTGGTCAGCAACTGGTCTAGGATGGAAGCTCTGATAGGCAGACAGTTAGAGCATTGCTTTGCTGATCCAGGAGCTTCTGCAGCTTGTCGTGTTCTAGACGTATTGGTGTTACCTTTCCTCTGGAGTAAACTAGGCAGGCTGAGAGAGGGATCATGCTGCATGGGCAACACATGGTCTCTAAATTCAGCCCAGGCTTTGTGTTATAGAGAGGTATAACTCCATTTTACAAACTATCATCTGTCAAAATGGCAAGGTGGCAGTCATATTACAGCTTTACTGAAGTTCAAGCCATTTATTTTCTCTTCCATTGTGGACAAATATTTACCGTCTTGGAGTATGTGATCTGCTGTCTGCGATGCCAATCCACATGTACACATGGCTGAATTGCCAATCTTGAGTTGTGTATATATGTGGTTGCGTAATCTTCTTCTTTGCGTTCATCCGGAGTGTTTTTTTCAGATGTGATTGTGGTGTGTCTCGTTAGGCACCCTTGGGTCGAACCCTTAGGCGTACACATCCGACTTTTAGCGTGCATTTTTTACCAGGTTAGCATTCCTGGGAGACTCTCACTTTTGTGGTACCGTCCCTCTCTCAGCTGGTCATGTTGGAACAGTTGAAGACTGCACGTTCATCCCTCAAATGAAGGCAGGGACAAGTCCATAGCATTTTCCGCCATCCTGGGTGGCTTCCATAATTGCAGAGCCGACACATAACGCTCTGGTGCTGGGCTCACCGAGGGAATCGTCACGTCCTGCTCATGGCTGCTTTAATTCCTCACTTCAATATATTGGGCATTTCGTTCGCCCCGGGCCGTTCCCGCACAAACCAGACAGGTCTGCAGACGGTATCCACTCAGCGAGTTTTCGGACATGTGCTTGTCCTTGTGCCCGTCAGAGCTGTTCCAGGCACGGCGGACATTCGGAAAACTACCTAGTCAGAGCTGTTCCGAACAAGAGCGGCATTCGGAAACTAGGTAGTCAGAGCTGTTCCTAGCACGAGAGACATTCGGACGAGACATTTCACTCGGACGTAAATGCGTAGTGCCAATTTTTAGTTTGCCACCCGTAGGACGGCACTTCCGACTTCAGCGGGCATTTTTTAATGAGGTTAGCCTTCCTCGGGTTTCGAGGCACGTTAGACTTATTGTTGTGATGTCGCCCACATCTCAGCTGGTCAAGATAGAAACCATCGACATCACGGTCAACCCTCAAGGGAAGGCAGGGGCAGACCATGGGCAGTTCCCTGCTATCCAAGGAGGCTTCCATAATTGCAGAGCCGGCACATGTTGCTCTGAGACTGGGCTCACCCAAGGAGTTGCCACGTCCTGCTCATGGCTGCTTTAGTTCCTCACTTCCATGTGTTGGGCATCTCGCTTGCCACTGGTCGCTCAAGCACACACCAGGAACGGTCAGACTGCGGGCGACATCCACTCGGTAAGATTTTGCTTTTGACTTCGGACCACGCAATGGATTCGCTAGCCGTGCGTTCCATTTCGTGTTATTGAGACGTTTTTTTCACTTTTGTCTACACTCTATGAGTTAGATACAGACAGTTTTCGTAACCATTTCATTCGACTGGGGCACTTTCTGCATTTTAGTACTCGCTCACGAGGTAGGCTACATGTGCTGCCGGCTCAGCACCTTACCTCCGTGCAGCAGTGAACGAGAAACGGCCAGGCCCTCTCATCCGGGAATCCCTCATATCCCCCAGCTGAGAGCCTTCGAACAAGTATCAGAACTGGGCATGTAGCGTGCTCAGTATCTCACCTGTTTTTTGGTAGGTGGGTATCGGCCCGTCTCTCACATCCGAGGGTTTGTGGCTTAGAGGCGTTCAGCCTAAATCCTCGACAGAGAGCCTTAGAGTATTGTCCGGACCAAAGATTTCTGCCTTCGTGCACCTGATTTAAACTTTTGACTGCTATCCTCAGTCTACCTGCAGAGCAGCAGGTTGTGTCTCTCTTAGTCTGGCCCCTATCCCATAAGCTGTCCGATATGTAGTTTTTCATCCATCGACAAAGCACATGGGGTCGGTGGGACACGCAAGCTCCCCCACCACGGCAAGGTGGAGACACATCGGGGGAGGTTGCGTAATCTATTATGTCTTGTTCTGAGACAGAATAATTATATGTTCTGGTCTATCCACAAGGTGGTAATTGTCTTGAGCTGGTGTTGGTGGTGATCTGATTGCTTTGATCATTCTTTTCTTTTCTTATACATAACAGGTACATCAGGTTGTTCTTCTGTTGCTCCTTCCTTAGCTAGTCAATAAGTTCTATCATTTCCATGTACTATATTGTCTATATAGTGAGATGGTATCCACTGTAAGGTGACCATGCGCTGGCTGCCGAGTTTAGAAAGTAATGTCCGTAGTACTGGAAATATCCAAGATAGAAGCACTACAAGTCCTAATTTTGCATCTGTCAATAGCATCACAGGCTGTTTACCATGGTTGATATTTGTTATTCCTCTGTTGCTATTTTGCTTGCCTGGATTTCTGCATCATAGTTATGACAGTACTTTCCTGTTGGTATTCTGGCCGTGTCTCTAGTATTATTTGAATATTCTATGTATACTCCTGCTCCTCCATTTCGAACAGCATTTTGTGCTGACCCACTTGTGTAGACATTGGTCTAGAGGTTTTGTGGGTATTCTTCATCAAGGAAACAGAGTGGCTGTTCTGTGTTGGATTACTGGCTTAGCACTGACCCCAAATACTTGTAGGGAGTCTTCTTGGCAAAGTGGTCAAGATATCAATATCACACCCTGAAGGTCATCAGTTCATTTATAGACTATGTCAATCAGTACATGCGTGCAATTTTCTTTGAGATCTCTGGGGGTTGCCCATGCAGCAATGGAGTTTATGCTCTTTGCTATGCAGGCTGCTCGTTGGAAAGAAACCGAGCCATATGGGATCAAACCCAGCGCAGAATCTCTCATCTTTAAACCTTTTTTTAAATGAAGACAAGTCATCTCATTAGTAAAACTGCTGAGGAATCAAATCACAGAAGAAGTTCTTTGGCTGTCCATGTTAGTAGATGTTCAACTATATATTGAGAACTGACATGTAGTAGCATTCAAAAATGGTTTCTTTGCAGAATCAGTTACATTGGATTAATCATCAGCATGGGAGCTGCAGTAGCGCAGTGGTTAGAAGGATCGCCTGTTGGTCTGATGGTCGTGGGTTCAAATTTTCATCGAGGCAGATTTTTAAACTGACCTTGCCTTCCCAGGCAAATCAAGTCTAAAATAACTGCCAGGAAGTTAGTTAGTCGCGGTTCAACTTCACAGGAAAGGGTCGCCTTATAATGCCCCATTCCTGTGACAGTGAATATGACATAAAATGCTCCTTACTGCCCTATGTGAAAAGTGGAACAGAAGGAGTCTCGACAAACTAACAGCCCGCACAGGTATACTATGCATAATCCCGCTGCCAGAATGCCAAAAAAAAAGCCCGTCAAGAAAAAACACAGTTCATTGCCAATGGAAGCGGCAGTTACTAGAAAACCAGCAGCCACACATTACTGCATAAGGCAAACCCAGTAATTTCAGCTAACAGTCGGCCGCCATTTTTCTGAACATGCAATTCACAAAACAGAAAACTGCAAACAGATGTAAAAGCACTCCACATGACATCCACAGCTCAGAGTTTCGCTCCATGCACTTAACTCAGTAGCTGGGCGATGGAACCACAATTGCCAGGAATTGTCTTGGGAAGTAAAGGCAGCTGGCATGATACTGACCACATCATGAGTCAAATGCTGATTGGTCTAAAAAAAATATGGAGAATAGTAACATGTACCCAATACACCTCAAGGTATGCAGATATGGTCCTTTACTTTAACGAGGGGGAGTCAATAAGTAAGTCACACAGTTCTGTGGGATGGCAGGTAAATGTAGCTGGTGTTTTCTACAAGTGTCATTAGGTGACAGCAACATCAAACTTTATATTCCCGTTCGTCAGGTGGCGCTAGATGTCTTATGCAGCACGCGCAGCTCATAAACAAAATGGCGACTGTACTTACGGCGTGTACAACCAAAGAGCAATGTGCTGTTGTGCATTTTTTTGTGAGCAAAAGGACTGCCTGCAAAGGACATATCATAAGGAAATGCTTCCTGTTTATGCTGACAAATGCTTGTCCTGTAAAGCGGTGCATAGCTGGGTAGAAAAATTTTTCTCAAGGACGCTCTAAAATTGTTGATGAAATCTGATTTGGTCGTCCTGTTGAGATTGCAACAGAAGCATCCGTGCAGCAGGGTGGAGGAGATGATTAGAGGTGACAGGCGAGTAGCGATAGACTCTGTAGCATCTGCAATAGGGTGCTCACATGGTTCAGCATACAGCATAATGCATGATCGATTTAAATTTCCAGGATCGCTGACTAGAGGAGTGTTGCTTCTTCATGACAATGCCAGACCACATACGGCTCAATTAACTCAGGAAAAATTAATCATCTATGGTAGGAAGTTCTGGAACATCCACCTTACAGCCCCGACTTAGCCCCTAGCAATTTCCAATTGTGAAAACCCACCTTAGCGGGAGACATTTCGCGAATGATGCCGAAGTTGAATGTGAAGTGAAAACGTGGTTTAGAAAATAGAGCACACAGTTCTATGCAGCTGTTTTGGGAGAACTGATAAAATGATGGGATAAGTGCATCAATGTTGGTGAAAATTATGTTGAGAAATACAGGGACAATGTATGTATAAAAATAAACATGTTTCAAGTTGTTATCATATTTAGTTATTTTTCTACAGCCATTTGTGACTTACATATTGACTTCCCCTCATATTTTTTTTAATTATTAGCATCAACTTACGTTTTATATCGAAGCATGGCCTCTCTGTGCTGATCAGCATATCCTCTCCATTCTCGGCTGATGAACTTTGGAACAGGGTCATGGGTATTTAGCTTGAACTGAAGTCTCGGGTAATGGCGGAGTTCGGAGAACATGCTTCGGTATACTGGCACTGGCTTCTGTAAACAATAAAATGTACCAAAGCAATTTACGTACTGTGAAAAAAAGCAGGTAGTTAAATTGCCAATCTGGCAATCTATACAAATTATGAAATAAAAGATCTGAAACATAATCTACTTGAGAAGATTCTACAGGCATTTAGATCTTCTTTTTCATTTTAGTTGAATCGAGGTGTCAGTAGGAAGTCAATGTGAGCATCCCTACAGTTTCTGTTCCACTATTGTCTTCTGGCAAGTTTTGAGCTCTCACGCAATATCATCTGCCAACTTAAATACAAGGGGACTTTAAATGAAAACCTGAAATATTTTTTTTAATGTGAAAATATATTCTGAAAAAGTATAGAACAAAAATATCATTTTTCCATGTAGTCACCACTGTCTTCAATGCAAGTCCCCCAGTGCAGATGAAGTGCTTGGATTCCTGTGGGAGATAATTGTCTTGGTCGCATGTGTGACCACTCATGCACCACCTGCTGTACCTCTTCATCAGGCTGAAAAGTTTTGAAATTTCCTACTCCACTCATACATTTGCTGGACTGACACACATGCATTGCCATAATGGACCTTCATCTGCCGATGAATTTCTGTAAGTTTCACCCCTTCACTGATCAAAAAATGAATAATAGATAGTTGCTTCTCTTTGATGCATGTCAAAAGTGGGGCAGCCATCTTATGATGTCCCATGTTCATCTACACCATGATGTCATGTACTAAACACTCTTGACATCCTTAACAACAATATTGACAGGTTACAAGACAGTGGCATGGTTATTGTAATTTCTATCACACTTTTAAGGTTTTCATTTGTAGTCCCTCGTATGTTTTGTTTATAAGTGATCTGGAGCAGAATCCATTCATCATCACACAGCAGGTACTTTGTAGAATGTCGCCCTGATCATGGCCTGCCAATAAAGTCTCTTGATCCATTGCCAGTTCTCCCATCTCGTGTATTTTCATCATTTTGACTTCATTGTTTTCTTTTTGCTTTCGTAACCAGGGTTTCATAAGAGCATTTGTATGTATATTCTTTTTTGTGCTGTTAATATTTAATATTTGACAGTTTATCCAGTTACACGTTTTTAATTGCATTTTAAAATGTGTGGCTGGGAAATGAAGGAAACTGCAGGAGATAGCAAAACTTGGTGTGAGTTGGTTGACAGCCAACTACCCAATGGCGTGAGTTGGTTGACAGCCAACTACCCAATGGCAGATAAGGTAAAAAGAAGAAGAAAAGAATTTTAAAATGTATAATTTTTTTTTTTTACATTTACCAAAGTATTCCTGATAAAAATAAGTTGGGTTAAATTTTGACATATTGCTTGCTATCCCAAAGGGAAGCTGACGCTGGTCAGGGAAGCCATGGACTCAAAAGGGAAACCACTGAACTATGACACAATGTAGACAAAGAAAGTCATCAACAATAGGCTGCACAATGTGTGGCCTGGCATATTTCAATGCATCTCGTCAGGTGCATATTACAGAGTTAACAGATTCAGTGACAAACAAACAGTGGGTTTGGATCAAACAAAAATGGATGGCGGACAATGGAAAGTAGTGGGGTTGCACAGACATGACTTAAAAGTTGTTAATATGGTAGCAGACATGTTGTATTATTTATCAAATTATAGGAGGTTACTTAGGGAAAACTTCTGTATGTAAGCCCATGGCAGATACAAGAAGTCGCTTCAGATAATTAATCATCCCATGGCACTTAATCAGTTATATATCACATGAAGTGAACAGATGAATCCTTTTCTGTCTGAAATGCACATGGTCACTAATACTGTTCAAATGTGAAGCGTTTGTTATTTTCATGGTAATCACAGATTACCAAGTCTTTCTGTCTGCATAACAGGGGTTTTAAGCACCTAACAGCTAAAACTTCAACATATTTAAGTATTCATTGTGTTTCACTGAATACAATATGTAAAATGCTTTTTCTCAATTGACCACATGGCTGCAATTTACTAATTCTGGGCGAAAGTGAGAACTGATTTTCACGACCTATTGACTGTACAGATGTGATGGTGCAGTGTGGTGGTAATGACGAGATTCTTCAAACAGATGTGGTGGTGAGGTATGGTGGTATATAATGATGAGATTCTTTAAACAGATGTGGTGGTGAGGTATGGTAGTATATAATGATGAGATTCTTCAAACAGATGTGGTGATGAGGTATGGTGGTATATAATGATGAGATTCTTCAAACAGATGTGATGGTGAATTATGTTGGTATATAATGATGAGATTCTTCAAACAGATGTGATGGTGAGGTATGTTGGTATATAATGATGAGATTCTTCAAACAGATGTGATGGTGAGGTATGTTGGTATATAATGATGAGATTCTTCAAACAGATGTGATGGTGAGGTATGTTGGTGTATAATGATGAGATTCTTCAAACAGATGTGATGGTGAGGTATGATGGTATATAATGATGAGATTCTTCAAACAGATGTGATGGTGAGGTATGGTGTTATATAATGATGAGATTCTTCAAACAGATGTGATGGTGAGGTATGGTGGTATATAATGATGAGATTCTTCAAAAGATGTGATGGTGAGGTATGGTGGTATATAATGATGATATTTTTCAAACAGAGCATGAACTTACAAGTTGGCTTGTACTTGTATGGGCTTGATATGACGTCCTGCCATGATCTCTCTCAGAAGACAAAGTGAAATCTTTATCTGCAAGTTTACAAATATACAGCATTCTCAAACAATCAAAATAGTATATTCTCTTAGTGAATTAAACAAATAAGCCATTAAACATTAGGTTGTGGGATTATTGCCTGGCATATTTCACAGCATCTTGCCAATTGTATACTGCAGAGTTATATATCATATGTGGGTCAGTATGGCCGAATGGATAAGAACGTGTGTTTTTAAGCATCTGGTGTGCTGATGCTGAGGTAAGGGGATCAACTTCTACACCGGATAGCTAAGGAGGTTATGGTTCCGTCGCCCTGCTACTGAGTGAGTGCGTGGCGCGACACTGTGAGCTGTGAGTTTCGTGTGACATGCTTTTGAATCTGCCCGAGATATTTTGGAACGTGACTGCATGTTCGAAGCGATGGCAGCTGGCTATGTCCCAGAGTTGACCGGTTTTTGCCTTATGCAGAAATGCGTGGCTGCTGGGCTTCTGGTTGACTGCCACTGCCATCGATGATGAACTGTATTTTCGTGGACGGTGTGGGTGAACATCTAGGAAACATCCAGATGGGAAAATGACCACCGATCCCATCAGAGATGAACTGGATGTTTCGTGGGGGACTATTGTGTTGACATTCTGGCGGCGGCATTATGCACAGTGTATCCGTGCGGGCTGTTGTTTGTCGAGACTCCTGTCTTTTCCACTTTTCACATTGGGCAGTGGGGAGCGTTTTATGTGATATTCACTGGCACAGGAACGGAGCATAATGGGGACGACCCGTTGCTGTGAAGTTGGAACCGCGACTAATTAACTAATTAATTAACCGGATAGCTGGACTAAAATGTTGACCTATCGTTCTTGACTTTGGGACGTTAATTACAAATATCTCTGAAGTCGGAGTGGGTTCACCCGATGACGAGGGACACTGTTAATAGGTAAAAGCTAATCCATGCGCAAAATTCAGTCCAGCACTACTAGAAGTAGCGTGTATGGACTGTGCTTGAGTTTAAAGCAAATGAGTGCCCCCCCCCCAAAAAAAAAAATTCATATGAAGTGAATAAATGAATTACATTTTGGCTGAAATACTGAAACATACTTCCGGTCACCAACATGGTGGTTAAGCATTGAACCGTTAAGGCCTATGGCGTGTTTATGCTTGTAGCTAAGGTTTGCAATCACATTTTCCTCATGTTGGACTGGCAGTACATGGTTCCGTTGCCCTGCTACTGAGTGAGTGCGTGGGTGAAACTGGGAACTGTGAAATTCGCGTGGAATGCTTTTACATCTGTCCGTACAGTGACCTGCATGTTCGGAACAATGACTACCAACTGTTGCTGAATTGACTGATTTGCCTTTTTGGTTCACGAGTGCATTTTTCAGGAGACTCCAGGGAGTCGGCGCTGAAGCTACGGAGTTCGTGCTTTATGTGACATTTTCAGCGAGTCACCCTGCGGTAAAAGACCGAGCTATGTGAGAAAACCTGGGTCAATGAGGTCTTTCTGGTGACTGCTGAGTCCATCGATGATGAACTGTAGTTTTCGTGGATGAATTTTGTGTTGGCATTCTGGCGGTGGCATTATGCACAGTGTATCTGTGTGGGCTGTTGGATTGTCGAGACTCCTGTCTATTCCACTTTTCACATTGGACAGTGGGGAGCATTTTGTGTGATATTCACTGGCACAGGAATGGAGCATAATGGGGATGACCCGTTGCCATGAAGTTGGAACCTCGACTAATTAACTAACTAAATAACTGAAATACTGAAAAATTGCTCCACACTTGAACAATATCTGTGACTATGTTGGTTAAGAATTTCAGCCACAATATGGTTCATCTATTCAACCCAGCCAAACAAGGGTACCAGAAAATGTCATGAGGAGGAAAGTCAGCTAGCAGGATACTGACCACATCACCCAAGTGCTGATTTATCTGTGTTAAAAATGTGCATGAAACATTCTCTTTACGGACTATCTTTTGATGTTATTTTCCCACTGTGAGAATTGATTTCCTCTTATCTGTCTGCTTTTGCCTTTGACCTCAATATGGTGGCCAGGAGAACATTATGTCTTTTTATGCACCAAAAATATGTTATTAATGTATTAACTTTAATCATAAATTTACTAATGCAGCTACTTTTATGAAATGTCAATGAATTTTTCAAAATTATAAAATATTACAAGATGGATACAGCTGACAAATTTAAGTCCTATGGTATCTCATTAGCATTCACATATTTGTGAAAGAAACACTAACTAAACATATAAACATTTATGTATTTCAAAATAATAAAGATATGTGCAATGACTATTTCCTTTTAACCTATTTTATTAAAAAGGCAGTTAGTTGCCTGTGTGTTACAGGAACCCTTAACTGATTCAGAGACAAAGAATAGGTTTGGACCAAACGTGGTATACCTCAAATGAACAAGTATTATAATGGAAACTTCCGTTCACTGAGCATTTAAATTGTGTAAGATACTACAAAGCACAAAAATAATAACACAATGTCCCTAGTATGGCAATATAAAGCCCTTCTGTCCAAACAGGAGGTCACATTTGGTGATATATTATCCTTCGGCACTAAATCAGTTATGGAAAGCAAAGAATAGTGACAATGTAAACCACGTCTGGGGCCTCAGTAACATAGTAGCATGATACCTGCCTGCTGACCCACAGGTCTTGGGTTCGATCTGCAGCTGAACAAATTCAGATGTTTTTAAATTGACCTGGGCTCCCAGATCAACGCAGTTAAAAATTGGTACCAAGAATGCCTTGGGAACTAAAAGTGGCCGACATGATAGTGACCTCCTTACCCGTTAAGTGCTGATTGGTCTAGACAAATATGGCTAGCACAATATGCATGCTGCACTTTAAGTTGTGGAAATGGTCCTTTACTTTGTATTTTTTTTATTTTTTGTTTGTTGTTTACTTACAAGGAGAACTTTCAATCAGATAGCAGTGGGAACAATTAGTAGTATATGACTCTTTGCTGGCTATTGAACGAGGGAACAGAGCATGTATGGGAATGTCCTGAGTGCAGTGATGTCGGTTCGTAGCTCAACTCAACTCAACTTATTTTTACTTAACTACCATACATATCATAGGAGACGACTAAGAGGGTTGATGTGTGACTACTCCAATCTGGAGAAAACTAGTTGCGCAAATTCAACCAATTATGAAGAAGTCTTTAGATAAATAAACAAACAAACAAACTTTATTTTGATTGGGTTAAGAATTCAGCATGCAGGTCCATCTAACATTCTGCCCTTCTATCACTCTCTTTCATACATAATATCAGATAAAGGAAACAAGATAGAACTAGGTATGAATTGGGGTAGACTGAGATGTTAGAACTAGGTATGAATTGGGGTAGACTGAGATGTTAGAACTAGGTACGAATTGGGGTAGACTGAAATGTTAAAACTTGGTATGAATTGGGGTAGACTAAACTGTTAGAATTAGGTATGAGTTGGGACAGACTGTGCCAGTTGCTGTAAGAAAATGAAATGTTATAAGAAAAACACAAGTGAATAATACGGGGATGATATAAAGGGAGTTGCAGGAGACAGTAAGAGATAGGATGGCTTGATGCAAGTTGCTTGAGGAACTATGTTTTATTGTGGGAGAAAAGATAGGATGCAAGTTGCTTGAGGAACTATGTTTTATTGTGGGAGAAAAGATAGGATGCAAGTTGCTTGAGGAACTATGTTTTAGTTGTGGGAGAAAAGATAGGATGCAAGTTGCTTGAGGAACTATGTTTTATTGTGGGAGAAAAGATAGGATGCAAGTTGCTTGAGGAACTATGTTTTATTGTGGGAGAAAAGATAGGATGCAAGTTGCTTGAGGAACTATGTTTTATTGTGGGAGAAAAGATAGGATGCAAGTTGCTTGAGGAACTATGTTTTATTGTGGGAGAAAAGATAGGATGCAAGTTGCTTGAGGAACTATGTTTTATTGTGGGAGAAAAGATAGGATGCAAGTTGCTTGAGGAACTATGTTTTATTGTGGGAGAAAAGATAGGATGCAAGTTGCTTGAGGAACTATGTTTTATTGTCGGAGAAAAGATAGGATGCAAGTTGCTTGAGGAGTTATGTTTTATGTGGAGAAAAGATAGGATGCAAGTTGCTTGAGGAACTATGTTTATTGTCGGAGAAAGATAGGATGCAAGTTGCTTGAGGAGTTATGTTTTATTGTGGGAGAAAAGATAGATGCAAGTTGCTTGAGGAGTTATGTTTTATTGTGGGAGAAAAGATAGGATGCAAGTTGCTTGAGGGTTAGTTTTATTGTGGGAAAAGATAGGATGCAAGTTGCTTGAGGAACTATGTTCTATTGTCGGAGAAAAGATAGGATGCAAGTTGCTTGAGGAGTTATGTTTTATTGTGGGAGAAAAGATAGGATGCAAGTTGCTTGAGGAGTTATGTTTTATTGTGGGAGAAAAGATAGGATGCAAGTTCTTGGGAGTTATGTTTTATGTGGGAGAAAAGATAGGATGCAAGTTGCTTGAGGAGTTATGTTTTATTGTGGGAGAAAAGATAGGATGCAAGTTGCTTGAGGAGTTATGTTTTATTGTGGGAGAAAAGATAGGATGCAAGTTGCTTGAGGAACTATGTTTTATTGTGGGAGAAAAGATAGGATGCAAGTTGCTTGAGGAACTATGTTTTATTGTGGGAGAAAAGATAGGATTGCAAGTTGCTTGAGGAACTATGTTTTATTGTGGGAGAAAAGACTAGGATGCAAGTTGCTTGAGGAACTATGTTTATTGTGGGAGAAAAGATAGGATGCAAGTTGCTTGAGGAACTATGTTTTATTGTGGGAGAAAAGATAGGATGCAAGTTGCTTGAGGAACTATGTTTTATTGTGGGAGAAAAGATAGGATGCAAGTTGCTTGAGGAACTATGTTTTATTGTGGGAGAAAAGATAGGATGCAAGTTGCTTGAGGAACTATGTTTTATTGTGGGAGAAAAGATAGGATGCAAGTGCTTGAGGAACTATGTTTTATTGTGGGGGAAAAGATAGGATGCAAGTTGCTTGAGGAACTATGTTCTATTGTCGGAGAAAAGATAGGATGCAAGTTGCTTGAGGAACTATGTTTTATTGTCGGAGAAAAGATAGGATGCAAGTTGCTTGAGGAACTATGTTTTATTGTCGGAGAAAAGATAGGATGCAAGTTGCTTGAGGAGTTATGCTCTAGTGGGGGAGAAAACATAGGATGGCTTGATGCAAGTTGCTTGAGGAACTTTGCTCTATTGGGGGGGAAAAGATAGGATGGCTTGATTCAAGTTGCTTGAGGAGTTATACTCTATTGGGGGAGAAACGATTGGATGGCTTGATTCAAGTTGCTTGAAGAGTTATGCTATATTGGAGGAGAAAAGATAGGATGGCTTTATGCAAGTTGCTTGAGGAACTGTGTTCTATTGGAGGAGAAAAGATAGGATGGCTTTATGCAAGTTGCTTGAGGAACTATGTTCTATTGGAGGAGAAAAGATAGGATGGCTTTATGCAAGTTGCTTGAGGAACTATATTCTATTGGGGGAGAAAAGATAGGATGGCTTTATGCAAGTTGCTTGAGGAACTATATTCTATTGGGGGAGAAAAGATAGGATGGCTTTATGCAAGTTGCTTGAGGAACTATGTTCTATTGGGGGAGAAAAGATAGGATGGCTTTATGCAAGTTGCTTGAGGAACTATGTTCTATTGGGGGAGAAAAGATAGGATGGCTTGATGCAAGTTGCTTGAGGAACTATGTTCTATTGGGGGAGAAAAGATAGGATGGCTTGATGCAAGTTGCTTGAGGAACTATGCTCTAGTGGGGGAGAAAACATAGGAGGGCTTGATGCAAGTTGCTTGAGGAACTATGCTCTAGTGGGGGAGAAAACATAGGAGGGCTTGATGCAAGTTGCTTGAGGAGTTATGCTCTAGTGGGGGAGAAAACATAGGATGGCTTGATGCAAGTTGCTTGAGGAACTTTGCTCTATTGGGGAAAAAAAGATAGGATGGCTTGATTCAAGTTGCTTGAGTAGTTATACTCTATTGGAGGAAAAAAGATAGGATGGCTTTATGCAAGTTGCTTGAGGAACTATATTCTATTGGGGGAGAAAAGATAGGATGGCTTTATGCAAGTTGCTTGAGGAACTATGTTCTATTGGGGGAGAAAAGATAGGATGGCTTGATGCAAGTTGCTTGAGGAACTATGTTCTATTGGAGGAGAAAGATAGGATGGCTTTATGCAAGTTGCTTGAGGAACTATGTTTTATTGGGGGAGAAAAGATAGGATGGCTTTATGCAAGTTGCTTGAGGAACTATGTTCTATTGGAGGAGAAAAGATAGGATGGCTTGATGCAAGTTGCTTGAGGAACTATGTTCTATTGGAGGAGAAAAGATAGGATGGCTTTATGCAAGTTGCTTGAGGAACTATGTTTTATTGGGGGAGAAAAGATAGGATGGCTTTATGCAAGTTGCTTGAGGAACTATGTTCTATTGGGGGAGAAAAGATAGGATGGCTTGATGCAAGTTGCTTGAGGAACTATGTTCTATTGGAGGAGAAAAGATAGGATGGCTTTATGCAAGTAGCTTGAGGAACTATGTTTTATTGGGGGAGAAAAGATAGGATGGCTTTATGCAAGTTGCTTGAGGAACTATGTTCTATTGGGGGAGAAAAGATAGGATGGCTTGATGCAAGTTGCTTGAGGAACTATGTTCTATTGGAGGAGAAAAGATAAGATGGCTTGATGCAAGTTGCTTGAGGATTTATGCTCTATTGGGAAAGAAAACATAGGATGGCTTGATGCAAGTTGCTTGAGGAACTATGTTCTATTGGGGGAGAAAAGGCACATAAAGAAGATGAAAATGGTGGTAGTCTATATTCCTGCTGGGGTGTGAGGTGTTAAAGTCTTCACATATTCTAATCATGACATATGATATGATAGGAGCCAGTTTCCTTCCTCATTACCTTTCTTTCTCAGACAATTCCTAGAAAATCCTGAAAATTGTCTGGCACCCATTTTTATGAGACTGGATCAACCCCAAAAACATATGGGTTTGGAAATAATATTCCAGCCAGTTGATTATTTGGTTGTTTCGGGATTTTAAATTTAAATATTGAGCACAACCCACTACTGGCAACGCCGATCGCACTCTGGTATGAACCTAAGGCCCATCCACTTTCCATATTGACATGGATGGGCCTTAGGTTTATACCAGAGTGCGATCGGCGTTGCCAGTAGTGGGTTGTGCTCAATATTTAAATTCCAGCCAGTGTTGGCTGCTCGGAACAGTAATAACATCTGATGGGAGATGCCTTGAAGAGATTAGAACAAGAATCGCCATGGCAAAAGTAGCCTTTAGCAAGATGAAAAACATATTGACCAATAAAAAGATGTCAATTGAAACGAGAAAAAGAGTGTTGAGATGCTACATTGAACCTGTACTTTTATATGGATGTGAAGCGTGGACAATGAGCAGTCAGGCTGAAAAACATCTGATGGCTGTAGAGATGTGGTTTCTGAGGAAAATGCAAAGAATACCATGGACAGCCAGAAAGACCAATGAACAAGTCCTTCAAGAAACAAATGAAGATCGTAAATTGATTAGAGAAATTAGACGTAGGCAGTCAAAATTTTTTGGGCATGTTATGAGAAGAAATGGATTGGAGAATTTGGTGACAACTGGTAAGATCGAGGGGAACAGACCTAGGGGAAGACCTAGAAGCAAGTACCTGGATGGCTTGGCCTTGTGGCATGGTCGAGACAGAAACACGGAGCTGATCCACGACTCTGGTGATCGAGTGAGATGGCAGAACATGACCGCCCACGCTTACCGGCATGGCACATGATGGATGGATGGTTGGCTGCTGCTTTTGTAATTTATTCATATTGACGTCTGATGCACGAAAAAGAAGAACCCAGTTCACTGTCCTGGCTGACAAGCACACTGACTACAGAGTGCAATAATTATGTACTGAATTAGTTAATGATTTAATCATTAAATTTCATAATTCAATATTTAATTGTCCTCACCATACAGGTAGTCGTGAGTTCTGGTGGGATTAGGCAGGCTGTGCCTGAGTGTTTGTGTGGTACTCATCGTGATGATCTTAGCTGATTGTCTGGCTTTGTACTGGGCAAAAATACCCACAAATAGTTTATGTTTAAAATACAAATCAAACACAAAACTATGTTGCTAGTAATGTTGTCAGCCAATGCCCACCATCTTTGTGTACAAAACCATAATGGCCGGTTCGACCCGTTGCCATGGATGCAATGGGGCATTAAAAAATACAACTGCAAATGTTTGTCGGGTTATTAATAAAATAAATAATTGTCAATATTTATATATACAATAATTAAGAATATAAGCATTAAGCTATTTATGTATTAAATTGCCATGTGTAATATAAATCCGCAAAGAGAACTTAATAAGTTAAAACTGTAATGAATAGCTTCCCTTCAACCGTAATCAATGCAATTAAAGTGTATCAGCGGTTCTAAAAATAAGCTGCACACGCCACCTTGCAGGCATGATGGGATTGGGAGAGGGAGGGGTGGGGGGAGAGAGAGAAAGAGAGAGAGAGAGAGAGAGAGAGAGAGAGAGAGAGAGAGAGAGAGAGAGAGAGAGAGAGAGAGAGAGAGAGGGCGAGAGAGGGAGACGGGTGGTGAGGTTTAGAAATTGCTTTCAATAAATTGGGTGCCGCTTTACAATGAAAGTCGATTGCAATGGTTCTCCAACACTGTTTGTCTCTGCCTTGCTTGTACATTGAAGTACATTCTGTCCGACTGTTGTTCGTTAATCTCTTGATGTTAACTCCCCACTTGTATCGGTGTCTATACCTTGCTTGCAGTGTGAGTTTTATAAGAGTGTTATGTCTTTTAACATGGCCGAAAGTGTGGTGTAGTGTTGTGATGGTGGTGGTGTTGTGATGGTGGTGGTGCGATGGTGTTGTGGTGGTGCGCTGTGGTGGTTGTAATGTAGTGTGTTGTGGTGGTGGTAAGGTGGTGCGTTGTGGTGGTGGTGTGGTTGTGATGCTGTGAGGTGGTGGTATGGTGGTGGTGGTGGTGCGTTCTGGTGGTTGTGGTGTGGTTTTGATGTGGTGTGGTGGTGGTGGTGATGTAGTGTGTGGTGATGTAGTGTAGTGTTGGGTGTGGTGAGGTTGTGGTGGAGTATTGGTTTGGTGTAATGATGGTAGTTGTGGTGCGGTATACTGGTGGTGGTGATGGTGTGGTGGTGGTGTGATGGTAGTGGTGGTGGTGTGGTTGTGGTGTAGTGTGATAGTTGTTAAGTGTTGTGGTGTGGTGGTGATGTGGTGTGGTGGTGATAATGTGGTTTGGTGGTGGTGGTTGTGGTGGTATGGTTGTGATAGTGGTTGTTACGTGCTTGTGATGTATTGTGGTGGTGATGATGTGGTGTGATTGTGGTGGTATGGTTATGGTGGTGGTTGTGGTGTGGTGGTGATGTGTTGTGGTGGTGATAATGTGGTGTGGTGGTGATGATGTGGTGTGGTGATGATGTGTTGTGTTGGTGGTGGTATGGTTGTGATGGTGGTTGTGGTGTGGTGGTGATGAGATGGAGTGATGGTGGTGGTAAGGTTGTGATGGTGCTTGTGGTGTGGTGATGATGAGGTGAGGTGGTGGTGATGTGGTTTGGTGGTGGTGCGATGGGGTGGTAATATCGTGTGGTGTAGTGGTGGTGCAGAGTGGTGTTGGTGGTGCGGAGTTTTGGTCGTGTGTTCGTGGTTGTGGTGTGGTAGTGGTGGTGCAGTATGTTGGCGTGGTGCTGGGTGTGTGTTGTGGTGGCGGTGTAGTCTGGTAGGAGAAATAGGAGAACAAGGTGGGTTCGTAGAAGGCAAGGGTACAGTAAATGCTGTGTATATGTGAGATAGGGATGTGTAATGTCTCCAGGTCTGTTTTCCCTGTTTAGTGAAAGTATTTTCAGAAATGTACAAGATATGAAAGGAACCGTCATTGGAGGGAGAAACATCAATAACGTAAGATGCAGACGATGCAGTAATTATTGCAGACAATGAGCAGGATCTGCAACATTTAGTAGATGCGGTTGTTGCACACAGTGAACAACTGGGATAGAATTAAATTGTAAGAAGACACAGATTATGGTCGTCACTAAGAAGAAGGAAATACCACAATGTAATATACATATGGCGGTCATGACATACCAGAGATTCGATATGCTGATGATACAGTATTACTATCCACAACACAGAATGGCATAGAAAACCTAATAGCCTCAACACAATTGAATAGTGAAAATCACAACTTATATCTTAACATAGCAAAAACTAAGATAATGCATACAGATAAAACTACTAAGGAGAAAGAAATATACATTAATGGGAGAAAATTGGAGGTGGTGGAAAATTTTGAATATCTTGGGTCACTGATTACGAATAATGGTGACACAATGAAAGAAATTAAACGGCGACTATCCATTGCTCTTCAAAGACTAAAACAGATGAATAAATTATGGTGTGGGACAGACAGAACTACAAAAATTAGATTTTTAAGAGCATGCATCTTTCCCATTGCAACATACGCCTGTGAGACAGGACACTACTAAAGCTGACAGCGCATACATGCTTGAATATAATGTTACGACGTTCTAGAATCGGTCAAAGCAAAGCCCTCCAAAAGTTGAAT